>VZQC01011640.1:4003366-4053897 GCA_009823505.1 Rhizomys pruinosus
TATAAGAAATATATATATATATATATATATATATATATATATGGATTAGTGTTCAGTCTATGTTGGAATACAAAGAACTTGGTTGTACTATGAGCAAAAGAATGCCACAGCAAGTGGCTGCCACTGCTTTTGTCATCCTTCAAAGACATGAGACATAGCTTTTCAACCTTTCAATATGGACTGATGACTCATGTCTCTTCAAGAAACCTCCAAAATTACAGTGCCAGATGGGGACTGCTGAGATTTTCAGCTTGTGGGCTGAGCTACTACTGGAGTTTCAGTCCTTCAGAGTATAGGCTACCATGTTGGACTACCCAGGCTGTATCACGGAGACCAGTACAGGAAGATCAAGACAGGATGTAGTGCTTAATGGACCTCATTTGGTGACCATGGAAAGAGAAAACCCCAGTGTAGAGCAAAAGGGCAGAACTGATGGTTGTTTAGGCTTGCCAAGGAGGAGCCTTCAAACATGACATCTTTCAGCCTAATAAAGAAAAAAAAATCATAAGCTGAAGATACTAAAACCTATGATATATGTGGCATGCATGCATGCATATTTTGGATTGATGCAAATTGGAAGGAATAACAACAACAACAACAACCAAAAGACTGTGTCAAATAACTTACTAAAACAGTGAAATTCTGTTTGAAACGGTAAACTTCTGCATAGAAAATTTTAAAAGAGACTGAGAAAAATATGAAAAACATGTTTGGCAGAATGCATGAGCTCTGGTGGGGTGGGGTGGCAAGGAAGGGGGCACAGGTCTAGATTTGATTGGAAATTTTGTATGAAATGCACAAAGCTTCAATAAAAATTGGCTTTGAAAAGTAAAAAGAATGCCGCATCAAGAAGATGAACTCCCCTGTGAGAGAGATGTCATGTAGACAAAAAGTAAAAGTTCCCTTTTCCATGTCTTTTTATATGAGCTATCATCAGAAAGTAATGCCCACATTCATGGTGACTCTTTGGAGCCACAAATAATTTGTGTGTGTGTGTGTGTGTGTGTGTGTGTGTGTGTTTGTGTGTGTGTGTGTGTGTGTGTGTGTGTGTGTTTCCAGACAGGGTCTCCCTGTAGCTCCAGCTGTCCTGCAACTCACTCTATAGACCAGGCTGGCCTTGAACTCACAAAGATCTGTCTGCCTCTGCCTCCCAAGTGCTAGGATTGAAGGTTTGTGCTACCATGCCCTGCCCGAGCTTCAAACAATTACATGACCAAGAAAGTCTTTCTCATTTCAGTTAATTCCACATGCAGCCAAGTTGACATCCAAGGTTCGACATCACACTCTTTATGTAATATATTTATCAAGACTTAAGCAACAACTTTAATAAAATTTTATTTGAAAGTATAGGCCATGCAAATTGTAGTCTTTTACTCTTTTTATTGTATTAGTTACTTTTCTCAGTGCTGGAGCAAATTTCTTAACTAAAGCAAATTAAAGGAAGGAGGACAATCCCCCATGGCTATGTCTATAGTCCAACTTCATTTTGACAATCTTTCATTGAGATTCTTTCCAGTTGACTATAGATGGGTTCAAGTTGACAGTGAAAACTAACCATCACTCCATGTCACCAATCTATTGTAGATTATTTTTATTATAATATACACTTTAATTTTAAAGGGAATCATCTATAGACTTCTATATAACTCATTACCAATGTATATCCAACCCCAATATATTCACAGCAAAACTGTGTCAGTATTGGGTTTTTGGTCGACCAAATTTACCAGGCTATGCTTGTGTCTTAGTAATAGACCACTTACCTACCGGAATGCTTGAATTTCTGGGTTATTTTTCCAGTACTGAGAGACACAGGCCTAGGTATGTATTTAAACAGATCTATAGAAGATAGACAGATGATAGATAGATAGATAGATAGATAGATAGATAGATAGATAGATAGATAGAAAAATAGATAGATAGAGAAATTGACATAGAGGATTCCAAAACCAAGTACAATACACATCATGATATTTTTTTCCAATTTATATTTTACTTGAATTTTTGTGCCTTTCATATATCTTAATCATATTTAGACACCCTCCTCTATCTGCACTCCCCATAATCACTTTCACCAGATTTCATACACTGTCATCTATGTTAAATCCTGTCAAGTCAAGCATTTGTACCCACATGTCCATTGATATGAGTTCATCCACTGGAGTCTAGTCAGCTTATCTAGAGCACTCCCTTTAAAAAGGCCAACTCTCCCTCATCTGTAAGGAGCCACAGGCTTTAGCTTGCTTACACTGAGCTTGCTTACAAGGAAGTTGACTCTGTGAATTGTCACCTCGAGCCTTTCCCAAGAGCTGGGTGTGGACGTGCACTAAAAGGCACCAGCCTTTCCCAAGAGCTGGGTGCGGACGTGCAGCAAAAGCCACCAGATACTCCAGCCCGATGTCTCAACTCAGTGATCTTGCAAAAACAGACCCTCCTCTGACGCCAGATGGCCCGACCGACTGATTACTCTGTTTCACCCACCCCCTCCCTATTTCTTGCTTTCTGCAAGATATATACAACTGCTTGTGCTCAATAAATTAGACCTTGACAAAGCTCGCAGGGTCTCCTTTTCTCTCTAGCCCATCTTTATAGGTCTGGGGTTTCCTTCGGGTACCTGCGGATTACTGCCCCCGCAGACAGGGGACACTCATCCAGCAGTAATCAGCTGCCAACAGTTACTTGGCTAAGTTTGGGGCCTCTTGTCCATTTCTCCACTTCTATGGTATATTTTCATCTGATTGAGTTTGCATGGGATTTGTCCAAGCTCTCACCATTGCTATGAGTTTGTATGAGCAAGTTTCCAGAAGCCTGGGAGACACTGTTTCCTGTTGATCATTCATGACCATGGCTCTTACAGTCTTTCCACCACCTCTTCTGTAATGGTCTTTGAACCCTGGGTGGGTGAGGATTAATATAGAACAAGCATTCTGCAGTCAATCTTATGTCTCCATTTTGGCCAGTTGTGGTTTTCTCTGTGCACTGCCCTATGCAGAATGAGAGATTTGAATGATCCATTAGTATTCTCTCTCCCACATCCTGACTTCTTTCTCCATGTGATTTTTTTAACCACTAAGTCATTTGCCATGATCTGATGCACTCTTTCTAAATAAGAAAAAAGTATTTTTCTCACACAGCTATAAACTCAGGTCTCAGGAAACTAAGAAAGATGAATCTCAGGATTGGGGCCACCATCTCAAAGTAATAAATAAAAACTATTGTTGAGGGGTGCCAGTGTACATGTGCAAATAATTAAAATATATCTTAAAAACAATTTATAATAGTAACATTCTGTTACTATTTCCTATATTTATGAATTTTAACCACTGTCAACAATAAAAATGATCAAAATGCTTTCTATGTTGTATTAAGGTGAACAATTTAAAAAATGAGGGATTGAAGGCTAGCCTGCTTGTCTAGGAAATAGACAAGTCTTGATATGATCCACAGTACCAAGAAAAAAACACAAATTGGAAGTAAGTTGCAAGGGAACTACTGACAAACCATTGGTAAATTATAGACAAGACATTAAATCAATGAGAGTTCTTTTTTTAAAAGATATGAATGGGGCTGGAGAGATGGCTCATTGTTTAAGAGTGCTTAATGCTCTTGTACAGGACCCAAGTTTATTTCCTAGCACCCCTATGATGTGGATCAAATTTGCTGGTAATTTCAGTTCTATGTGTCCTCTCCTGGTGTCATCAGGCACCTGCACTCAGGTGCACACAACACACAGACACACACAAATACATATAATTAAAAGAAAATAAATCTTTTAAAAATGACAGGTATTTCTGATACATCTTACCCATTTAAAGGTCTTATGCAGTATCCAGGGTGGTTGTTGAGGCCCCTGAAACACAAACTGTTTGATTCAAGATGAATTATTGGTGGGGTGCGAGGTCATGTCATTATTTGAGACAACAATGCATATAAATTGGTAACAGAAGGTCATATGAGGGAGATGGTTCACTCATCCTGAGATTAATTGAATATTATACCTCTTTTCATTGATCTTAAAATATATCACCAGCATGTCTTAGAGTTTCATTAGTCTACTAAAAGGACACCAAAGTATTTCACTCTAAAAATGTGAAATGATTTTCAACATTAGAGGAAAAATATTAAAGAATTGTGACATTAATGATGAAATGAAAGAAAAGCTAGACTAAACATGTTTTTGAATTAACCTACAGTTAATTTTCAGAGGTCATAATTTGGTATATTTGTGGAGTATATACATACATACTTTGGAGCAATATAAAATTAAGTGGAACAACAACAACAATAATAACAAAACTTGCTCAAAGAACTTAGTGAAGCAGTAAATTTCTGCCTTAACGAGTAAACTTCTGCATTGAAAAATTAAAAAAAAAAGACTGAGAAAAAGATGCAAGACATGTATGGCAGAATACATGAGCTCTGGAAGGGTGATAGGGCAAGGAAGGGGGAATGGGTCTAAATTTGATTAAGAAATATATGAAATATGCAAAAGTTCAATAAAAATTAAGAAAAAAGAAAACCCTACAAGTTTTTGCAATACAAATATAAAATGCTTCCCTGTTTCTTTCCATTTATGCATAAAACACTCAGATTTTATATCATTATTATAATAGGATTCTTCCTCTTTCAGTTTCTTTCAGTGTGTGCATGTTTGTTTGCCTGTGTGTGTGTATACACATTTGAGTATGTTGTTGATCAAGCTGTTTCCCTAGCAAAATAATTGTGTACATATAAATGCTATCGTAGACAAAACTGCAGCTATTTGAGAAAAGTAAATCAAATCTTTCTTTCACAACATAGGCAAGAATGTTTTCTAATGGAATGGACAAAAACTCCAAATTTTCTGCAGGGACCTTTGTGTTAGTGTGAATTTTGATCACTGTAACAAGTACCTGAGAAGACAAATGGGGAATGAAGGAATTATTTTGGCTGATGGTTCTTGGGAATTTTCAGTCTGATACTAGGGAAGGCAAGCTGAAAAAGTTAGAGAAGTGCAAGATACTTTTTTCTTTTCTTCCATCTTTTATTCCATCTGGAAACACAGAAGATAGAATGTTTCCATTTTCAGAGTACATCTTCCCTGCTTCATGGGTGTTGTCTGGAAACATCTTTACAAACACATGCACAGTACCATTCGGATCCAAGTACTAAGCAGGCCAGACATTGCTTAGCTTCTGTAATTATAGGAGATCAGGCATATTCATGGTGGTGAGACCATAGACACTTCTAGCCTCTTCTCAGTCTACTCAAGGTAACAAAATCACCACACAGTTGAATGTAAGGGAACTGATTTTTAGGATACAAACCCCATTCAGAATAAGAGAAGACTTAGGTTAATTGATTACCATAACAACAATAACAACAACCAAACACTACAAAACTTGATATAATATAAAAGGTCAAAAAAATTTAGAAACTAATAGTAGGTTGTGTGTCTACTATTTACTTTCCTGTTGCAGGGGTACAATAGAATGACCCAATGCGATTTACAAGAAAGTTTATTTTATGGTTCCAGAGGGAAACTCCATAATGTTTCAGAGTCATGGCAGTATGTGACGAGGCTGAAAGCTCAGATATCACACATTCAAGCAGAGAGCAAACCAGAAGTGGGGTCAATCTGTAAGCTCTAGAGCTTTTCCTCAATGGTGTACTTCCTCCAGCAAAACTCCACTTCAAAAAGGTTCCATATCCTTTCCAAACAATATGGCCGACAGGGGGCCAAGTTTTTACATATTCATGAGCTTATGGTGGACTTTTCTCATTCAAACCATCACTGATTAAAGACTAATATATTCACCATATAAAAAACTTATCAGAATGGGAAGATGAAGGCATAGATGATTTATGAATAGATAACTGGATATGGTGGCTTATGCCTGTAAATTCTAGCACTTGTGAACCTGACAGGAGCAGGAGACAATTGTTGCTAATTCGAATATTAACCTGGGTTACATAGGGAGATCCAGGCCAGCCTGTCCTACAGGAGTAACAACTTGCTTATAAAAATCATCCCAGTGATTAAGAGGAAATAATGAGAGGGAAGGAGAAAAAATTAAAGAAAGAGGAAAAGGAAGATGAAGAGAAAGGAAGAGAGAGAAGGAACTGGAGGAAGAGATGAGGAAAATGAAGAAGAGGGTGTTGAAAAATAGTAATATGCATTAGTAACAAGGAAATTTCTGTAATTGTCATGCAAAGTCAACTTGAAGATGCACTGTGTCTGAAAAATATAACAGTTTCTGGCTAATTAATGATATTTGATATTTATTAATGAAGGTTACAAATAGGTAAGTGGCTTGTTTCTCTTTTTTTGTTTTATTTGTGATTGGCACATATTCATATGCACTTAAAAACTAGGACATGAACTTCTTATTCACGTGTATATTAAGTAATGCCAAGCCCACAAGTTTGGCAACCTAACACTGATTTGTGACCGTGTCCCATTTTGCAAATTCTTGTATAAAAGATTATTGTGGGGCTGGAGAGATGGCCTAGCGGTTAAGAGTGCGGACTGCTCTTGCAGAGGACCCGGGTTATATCCCCAGCACCCACATGGCGGCTAAGAACTGTCTATAACTCCAATTCCAGGAGAACTCCAGTTCCAGGGGAATCCGACACTGTCTTCTGACCTCCACGGCATTGCAGGACATGGGTGCACAAACCTACATGAAGACAGTGCATTTATACATATAAAATAAATAAATAAAATAAAAAAAAGATTATTGTGCAAATGCATTTCATTTTTTAATGCCTTCCATAACTGTCCTATTTATTCTGAAACAGGGAGATTTCAGGATGTCTTAGAAACCTGGGCACTCATATAAATGAAGCAATATAACACCTCTCTCCAAAAAAGGCTACTCATCACACTGACCTAACAAATCCTAATCACTCCCTAGCAGTGACTACCCTTCTCTTATAATCAAACACGTGTACAAACACAACCTGGCACTGAAGATGGTGGGCTAATATATCCTGGACTGGTTTGGAGATGCATATCTAGTAAGGCAATTTGTGAGTAATTTTTTTTTAATTCAGACTTCTTTATTTGAACATGTATTTCTAGTAGGTAAAAGACTAATGGCCTTAATTTTTTAAAAATATAACACTTTTATTGATGTTTTGTGTATTCTAGACATCATTTTTCTGTTCAATTTAGACATAGTCCCCTTTCCCTTCCCCCCACCCCACCCCAGATCATGCATTCTGCCATACATGTCCTACATCTTCCTCTCAGTCTCTTTAAAGTTTTTCTCTGCAAAGGTTTATTGTTATTGGCAGAATTTATCTATATAACTCCATTCTTTGACCCAGTCCTTCTGTTGTTGTGGTTCCCTCCCAATTGTATTGCTCCAAAATATGCTTATATAAATGTCATATATGTATCAGAATTATGTCCTCCAAGAATACACTGTATGCTAACTCCAATATATGTTTAGGAGTTCCCATTTTTCCCTTTAATTTTATATTACTCTAAAATATGAATATATACCTTCCACCCATAAACATTAATTACCATGTCTGAAAGTAAGTGGTAAATTAATTCTAAGGCTCATTAAGAAATTCAAGTTATAATATCACAGTTGCTTTAATCTAGAAAGAAATATAACAATAATGTTGCTCAGCTTACATTTCAGTTGGGTGATTTGGTACTAGAATCCACAAATGAGGGAAACCATTCCCCATTTGAGTGATCTTTTTTAAGGGAGAATTTTCTATTTACCATCTTATGTTTATGCATGAGGATGGTGAATGTGATTTAAGCAGAAGCATCATGGGAAGTGAAATACACATGCCTAGTTATACATGTTTCACATAGTAATCACCAGTAGGAATTCTGTGATAAGTATTAGGTTAAGAAACAAGAATCTCTATTGACTTGAGTCTTATTCTCTCCCCTCCAATTTTTTAAATTGAATTTTTATGAATTTCACATACTATATTTTGAGCATATTTCGATCCCTCCTGGATCTGCATAATCTTTTCTAAACCCTCACCAAAGTTTTGTACTCTGATAGATCCTTGCTTGTACACTCAGGTTTACATCCTAAAATATTCCTAAAATATCCTTTGGTGTGGGGTTCATTCATCAGAGCCCTATCACCCTAGTAGGAGTCTTCCCTTAAATAGGTTTTATTCTATCCTTCCCAGCAGCCATTAGTTGATAATATTTCCTTAGGTAGAGTGGGGGTTCCTCACTGTGATGCTGGGATTTTTTCTGGCTTGAGTTTACTTGGGATTTGTCTATGTTGTCACCACTGTTGTGAGTTCCTGTGAGCAACTGACCAGCTGTCTGGAAATCTCTGTTTCCTTGTGGTCGCCCACCCCATCTGGCTCTTATATTTTTTCCACCTCCTCTACCTCAAGGATCCATGAGTCTTGGGAGGCAGAAGTCTGATATAGGGGTCCTATTCAGAGTAAGCACTCTTTTGTAAGTTAATCATGTTATTGTTTGACACTTTCCTACATGAATATAATGTATTTTGATCAAATCTATCTTTCATTCCCACTGTTCCAATTCTACCCTATCCCCTCAATTTTCCCTCTCAGCCTACTGAGTCTTCTTAGTTTTGTCAGTATGTATATGCTTGTAGGATTATTGTCTGATGTATGTGCAATTTACCAGTGATAGCCCCCCCCCCAAGCTTGATACTCCTTCCCCACAGCAGCCATCAACTGCCATTAGCTCCTCACTGCCATTAGACCCAGGACTGGGTCTTGGCTGGCTTGATCCTGAACAGGTCCTGTGCTTGTTCTCCAAATGGTTGTGCTTTCATGTGTGCTAAGTGCTGCCATGTCTAACTAGTACTGTCATCTGTAGAAATCCAATACTTCTGGTTCTTATATTCTTTCTGCCTTCTCTTCTTCCATGATCTCTGAAGCTTGGGAAAAGGGAGGCTTAATATAGATATCTCATTGTGGCTTTGACTGTTACTTTTCATTTTAAGCCATGAGATACAATTTGCTTTTGACTTTTGATTTTTGTTTTTGTTATTTTTTGTTGTTTCTTTGTTTGTTTGTTTTTTAGACGGGTCTTCCTGTAGCACCTACTGGTCTGTAAATTGCAATGTAGACAAGGCTGGCCTCCATCTCATAGAGGTCCACGTGCCTCTGCCACCTGAGTCCTCACATTAAAGAGCCTCATACCACACTGGACCATACATGATACATTTGGAAAAATATATATGTTAGATTTTTTTGTCCTCAAATGTAGAACACAGCTTGTGTTTGGAGAACAGTCTTCTTCAAAAAAAAAAAAAAAAAAAAAGGAAGGATTCAGAGGTCAGCCAATGAAGCTGAGTCACCTGACATTCTGGTTATGAGCAGGTGCTAGCCAATAGCTGGATGCTGTTCTCAAAGTAAAATTGAGACTTCAGGGCTACTACCATACATTTGCAGGGGAATGCCCAATGTGGGTTTTGTATTGATTTTGTCTCTGTGTTTTTGAAGTCCCAGGGAATTATTCTGCTTCGGATTTTAATGGTTTTAGCTTGGAAAGAGAAGTCCCATCAGGTACAATATGCGACCTGCAATTTTTGTTCTTTCATTACAGTAACCTCATTTGGAAAGGGATGATAATCCCTTCCATTCCTTTGTATGGAGTAAACAGAATATCTCAGTCAGGGCCAAATTCTCCAAATCTCCCTTTGCTATGGTTAAATGTGATGACTGCAGTGGAGTTTCATGGTGGTCGTGGGGGTACAAAGAGAGATGATGATATGTTACTCTTTCAGCACAATCACATTTTTGGTATATCCTAATCCTTCCTTCCTTCCTTCCTCCCTCCTTCCCTCCCTCCCTCCCTTCCTTCCTTCCTTCCTTCCTTCCTTCCTTCCTTCCTTCCTTCCTTCTTTTTTCCTGTCATCACTTTCCTTCCTCCTTCCATCACTTTCTTTCCCCCCTTTCCCTTCCCTTCCCTTCTTTTCTTCCCTTCCCTCTTCCCCTTCCCTTCTTCCCTTCCCTCTTCCCCTTCCCTTCTTCCCTCCCCTCCCCTTCTTCCCTTCCCTTCCTTCCCCTTCCCTTCCCTTCTTTTCTTCCCTCCCCCTTTCTCCCTCCCCTTTCCTTCTTCCTCCTTCCCCCTTCTCTCTTCCTCCTTTCATTTCCTTCTGTTCCTTTCCCTCTTCTTTCCTTCTTTTCTTACTTTGTTCCTCCCATCTTTCTTCCTTTCCTCCATCCCTCTTCTTCCCTCTTCCTCCCTCCCTTCCTCCTTTCCATCCTTATATTTCTCCTTCCCTCTTCATTCCCTCCCTCCCTTCAGTTCCTATCTCTTTGCCTCTCCTGTTCTTTGTATATCATAACCTTTCCCTTCCCCTCCTCCTCTTCCCTTACCTCTTCTGTCTCTTCTATATAAAAAGCCTCCTCTCCAAGAGGACAGTATTCTGATTTTCACCACAAAGCCATTTAAATTGTGAGCTTCTACTCTTGTTTATACTTTGAAGTTACTTTCCAATGTCAGTTTCTTTGAGACACAAAGTTTCAAGTGCAGTGTTCTAATTTAGTAGAAGAATTCATCTTTATAGGAGGGGGGCTGCTCTGTTTCCTGTCTTTACGATGTATATTTTCCCACATTTCTAAGACTTCCCATGATGCTCAGCTGTACATAAGAAAGTTGTTGTCTTTAACATGGCTCATATATGGCATATTTTAATTCATTAATACCTTTACTTTCATTATTTATTATTTTTATTTTTTGTGTGTGAGTCTATTGCTTACATGTATGTATGTAAGTATAGCCATATTTTGCAATACCTGCAGACTTCAGAAGAGAGTGTCAGATTCCCCTGGAACTGAAGTTATAGACAATCATTAGCCACCGTGTGGGTTCTGGGAAATGAACCAGGGTCCTCTGCAAGAACAGTTGGTGGTCCTAAATACTGAGCCATCCCTCCAGCCCCATCAACATTATAAATTGTATTTTCTTCCTTTAAGAACACCACAATATCAGGGCATCATGGTGCATTCCTTTAATATCAGCACTTGTCAAGCAGAGGCAGATGGATCTCTGTGAGATTAAGGCCAGCTGAATCTACATAGTAAGTTTCAGGCCAGCTGAAACTACAGGTAGTTTCTAACTCAACAACAAAATCACAACAATAGTATATTCTTGGGTTGTTGATGTACTTCAGCTGATAGAATTTGTACCTAGGTGAATTTTAGTCCAAACACTGAATACAATTGAATCCCAAGTGTTTCACACTTGTAATTCCAGTACTTGCAAAATAGAAGCAGGACAATCACAAGTTCAAGGTCACCTTTAGCTATATAGTAACTTGGAACTAGCCCAAGCTATATAAGACATTGACTCAAAAAAGCAATAATAATAATAATAATAATAATAATAATAATAATAATAAAAATTTTAAAAATTCCCATTTTATTGAAAACAAATCCCAGTAGATGACATTATTGGAGTCAATTTAATTTTACTTTTGAGTCAAAATTGAAAGAAGAGATCAATGAATTCTGGGCTTGCTAGATTGCTCAAGGTCAAAGTTATTATTGCTGAAGCATTTGTACCTCAGTTAAGATCCATAGCACCCACATCAGAAAAGACATGGGAGGACACCTTCAATATATTTATTTATTTACTATTATTTGTTACAATTCATTCTATTTTGTTTTAAAATATGTTATTTATCTTTTTTTATTTTATGGGTATGAATGTTTTCCTGCATGTATGTAAGTGTACCCATGTCATACAGTGCCTTAGAAGGTCAAAAGAAGGCTTCATATCTCCTGAAAACTGGAGTTATGGATAGTTGTTCACTGCCATGTTGGTGTTAAGAACCAAATCAAGTTCTCAGGCTAGAGAGATGGCCTAGCAGTTAAGAGCATCAATGCTCTTGCAGAGGACCTGGGTTTGATCCCCAGCACCCACCTGGCGGCTAAGAACCATCTTTAACTCCAGTTCCAGGGGAATCCGACGCCCTATTTTGACCTCCGTGGCACTGCACGGCATGGGTGCACAAACCTGCATGCAGACAGTACATTCATACACATACACACACACACAAAAAAAGAACCAAATCAAGTTCTCAAGAGCAGCCAGGGTTCTTGAAAACTGAGCTATCACTACAGCTCCATGATTCATTTTTCTTGAAATCATGTGTGTATATGTGCACAAGAGTTAAAGTGCCCCCGGAAGCCAGAGGCATTGATAACCTGGAGATGGAGTTACAGGCAGTTGTAACCCTTGAAACATGGGTATTAGGAACTGATCTCAGATAAGCTGGAAGAGCAACCATTGATTTTAACTGCTGGGTCATCTCTCCATCCCAGGAGGGCACATTTATAATACAGTATTCATATGGTGAGATTGGTGATGGAGACAGAATTTCTTCATGTTTGTGAGCCAGCTATCCTTGTATGTACATTGATGCAGAACAAAGAGGAACTACTTCAATAGCATAGATGTTGTGAATTGGCAGCCAAGGTTGTACGCTGACATTCCTATGCATACCATGTATGTACACATCTACACTCATCAACATGAACCTGTGTACACATACATATCACCTAAGCAGGCAAAGATTAAATAAAAGAATAAGAAAGATTGGGATAATCTGTGAGTTCGAAGCCAGCCTCCTCTACATAGCAGTTTCTAGGCAAGCTGGGGCTATAGGGATACCTTGCTTCAAAAATGCCAAGAATAATTAAATAAAAGATAGGAAGGAAGGAAAGAAGAAGGATGGAAGGAAGGAAAACCACTGAATTTGATTGGCATGAATTGATAGTATGCAGCATCATTATTGAGTCTGGAAGGCCAAATTCCATATTAAATAAAATAACTTTGACACATTTTATCTTTGGACAAAATATAGAAGAAATAAACCATTGGGGGGGGAAACAAGTTGAAGTATGTTCACAGAGAGAACAACAGAATCTGTATTTCTGACTGTGAAGTATATCCTTATACATTAGAAGTACAGAATAAGTAATTTTCAAGTGAAATACTTAAATACTATTTGTGTCCCAATATTTTGACAACTGCCAAAGGTGGCAGTTGCCTGTAAAACCAGAATAAGCCTTGTCATAATACAGTGTTGAAATTTTACATTTATTTCTTTTTCGCAAATTAGAAATAAGTTTGGGTGTTTTCAGAACAGAATGCGAAGTATTCATCAGCCTTATGGTTGGCAGTACATTATGTGAAAGAATAACATCACAGCTGTGCCACAAAGACGATTCATCTGCAACAGACCCTGGTTAGTCAGGATAGTACAGTTCATCTAATGAGCAAGGACAGAAATAGCTATATTTGCTTGAATACCAGCTTTGGATGCTTCTGACTCCCAGTTTGGATATGAAGTGGTTGTTCCAAAGACTCGTATGGTGAAATGTTCATCTTCAGGTGTTGGATCCCATCATTGAGAAAGTATTGGAACATAATGGCTTGTATTTCCTCAATAGACTTATCAAATTTATAATTTGTTCATGGAAACCTAAGTTTTATGTATTTGTCATATGCTCTTGCTCATCTCTCAAACGCAATTCTTTTGTTTTGAATTCAAAAGCATATCAAGGGCTGGAGAATTCATTAAGAGCCCCAGCTGCTCTTGCAGATGACCCAAGTTCAATTCCCAGCATCTATATGACTGCTAACAACTGTCCATAACTTCAGTTCCAGGGGAATCCAATGTGAACTTTTGTCTTCCACTGGCACTACAGAACACAGATATGTGTTCTTACATACATGCAGGTAATACATTTGTAGTTTCTTTTCAATTTTTTCAATTGAAAAAAATATTTAATCTTTGCATGCTTATGTGATATGTATGTGTACACATGTTCATGTTGATGAGTATAGATGTGTACATACATGGTATGCATAGGAATGTTAGAGCACAACATTTGGATGCTAGTTCACACTATTTATGTTGTTGAATTAGGTCCTTTTTGTTCTGCATCAATGTCCATACCCGGATTGCTAGCTCACAAACATGAAGAAATTATCTGTGGCTTATGGCCAATTCTGTGGAGTATTTTCTTGAGTGTTGAGTGATGTGGCTGAGTCCAGCCCACTGTGGGCAGTGCCGCCCCTGAGTAGGTAGTCTGTCCTGTATAAGACAGCAGGTTGATCAGCTGCTTCTTGCTGATCACACACACACAGTGTCCAGGAGCTCCAGGGTCCTGCACCTTCTGGGAGTCTTGGTTTCTGGGAGTCTTGGTTTTTCCCTCAGCTGGTCACCCTTGGGTTCTGTCTTTTCATCTTCGTGGTCCTTCCATGTCGGAGGAGAAAGCCCACAGCCCTTCAGGGAAAATGGGAGATGAGGAGAAGCTGATAAATGTCAGTTAGTAAAAGTGTAAAGAAGGAGGCAAAAAGAACAAAGACGGATTTGGAGATGGAGGACGAACAGAGTTGAATCTGTGGCCTGAATACATTAACACACAACTTCATATATATAATAAACTCAAAGCAGATCATGATTCTATTCTAGCAGAAAACTCAGCAAAAGATAGCAAGCACATTAAAGTCATTCTGCCTGATGGTTAAAAGGTCGATGCTGAATCCGTGGAAAACTACACCATATCAGATTGCTTGTGGAATCAGTCAAAGCCTGGCTGATAGCACTGTTATTGCTAAAGTGAACAAAATTGTTTGGGACCTGGACCGTCCACTGGAGGAAGATTGTACTTTGGAACTTCTCAAGTTTGAGGATGAGGAAGCTCAAGCAATGTATTGGCACTCCAGTGCTCACATAATGGGTGAGGTCATAGAAAGAGTCTACAGTGGATGCTTATGTTATGGCCCACTAATAGAAAATCAATTCTATTATGACGTGTACCTTGAAGGGGGAGGGCGGTGCCCAGCAACGATTTCTATTCTTTGGAAACTTTGTGTAAAAAAATGATTAAAGGAAAACAAGCTTTTGAAAGACTTGAAGTTAGAAAAGAAACGTTGCTTGAAATGTTTACATACAACAAGTTCAAATGCCGGATATTGAATGAAAAAGTAAATACTCCAACTACAACTGTCGATAGGTGTGGCCCTTTAACAGATCTCTGCTGGGGTCCTCATGTCAGACACACTGGCAAAATTAAGACTTTAAAAAAATCCCCATGTATTGGGAGAGCAATGAAGATATGGAAACACTTCCGAGGATTTATGGCATTTCATTCCCAGATCCAAAAATGCTAAAAGAGTGGGATAAGTTCCAAGAAGAAGATAAAAACCGTGATCACAGGAAAATCGGGAGGAACCAAAAACTATATTTCTTCCACAAACTTAGTCCTGGGAGTTGCTTTTTCCTGCCAAAGGGAGTCTACATTTATAATACACTTATGGAGTTTATCAGGAGTGAATACAAGAAAAGAGGGTTCCAAGAGGTGGTTACTCCCAACATCTACAATAGCCGGCTCTATATGACCTCAGGCCATTGGCAGCACTGCAATGAGAACATGTTCTCCTTCGAGGTGGAGAAGGAGCTGTTTGCTCTTAAACCCATGAACTTCCCAAGACACTGCCTCATTTTTGATCATCGACCAAGTTCTTGGCAAGGGTTGCCTCTGCAGGTAGCTGATTTTGGGCTACTTCACAGAAATTAACTCTCAGGAGCACTCACGGAATTTACTCGGGTCCAAAGTTTCCAGCAGGATGATGCACAAATCTTCTGTGCCATGGAGCAGACTGAGGATGAAATCAAAGGGCTTTTGGATTTCCTCCTTACAGTATATAATGTATTTGGATTTTCCTTTAAATTGAATCTTTCTACTTGTCCAGAAAAATTCCTTGGAGATGTTGAAATATGGAACTTAGCTGAGAAAAACTTGAACACTGTTTGAATGAATTTGTTGAAAAAATGGGAACTAAATCCTGGCGATGGAGATTGATATACAGATCAAAGACGCGATTGGCCACTACCATCAGTGTGCCATGGTCCAGCTGGACTTCCAGTTGCCCATAAGATTTAATCTTACTTATGTGAGCCATGATGGTGATGATAAGAAAAGGCCAATGATTGTTCACTGAGCCATCTTGGGGTCAGTGGAAAGAATGACTGCTATCCTCGCTGAAAACTATGGGAGTAAATGGCTGTCTCCTTGACAGGTAATGGTGATTCCAGTGGGACCAACATGTGATGAATATGCCCAAAAAGTCCGGCACCAGTTGAATGATGCTAAATTCATGGCAGACATTGATCTGGATCCAGGCTGCACATTGAATAAGATGATCAGAAATGCACAGTTATTACAATTTAACTTCATCCTGGTTGTTGGTGGAAGAAAAAAAATAAGCCAGTGGCACTGTCAACATCCGTACTAGGGGTACTAGGGACAATATGGTTAATGGGGAGCAAACCATCAAAGAAACTATTGAGCGGCAGCAGCAGCTCAAGCATTCCGGCAGCAAGCAGGCCAAGGAAGAATTTTTAACAGAGCCTGGCCCAGATTGGCTTTAAAAAGATGACCAGTGTTCCATCATGTAACTTCGTGCACTGGGAAACATCAGTTTATGATGACCTTAGAATTGTTCTGCTGAGTCTTAAAGATCATTCTTTTTGGATCTAGACAAGTTTTAGATGGTTAATAAAGAACCAAAGTTATTTTAATAATTAAATATCTCAGCTATGAACAAAAACCAAAAGGGGTGTTATAATTTAAAATGAGAGGGTTCTGTACAAATTGAATCAGTCATAAAACAATTCTTAAAAAAACTGGTTAAGCTTAAAGAAAAAACAGAATTGCATATGGTGTAAAAAATAAAAATTCATTATTAGTACAAGAAAAAAAAAAAAAAGAAAGAAAAGAAAGAAAGCAGGTCGAGCATGGGCCAGGGAACAAGCCAGTAAATACCATTCCTCCATTGCTTTTCCTCCAGCTCCTGCCTCCAGATTCCTGGCCTGAGTTCCTACCTTGGACTCCTTCAGTGAAGAACTGTGACCCAGATGTGATGCAAATAAACCCTTTCCTCCTTTTACATACATGCAGACAAAACGTACACACACAAAATAAAAACTAATTTAAATAATGATCTTTAACTTTTTATTACCAAGTACTATTGAACTATTGCTGTTTTCCTCTTTTTTTTTTTAAACATTTTTTTCCTATAAATGGCTTCCTTGAGGAAAAAGGGCAAATTTCAACTGTCAAACTAATCAACATCCTCAAGACAGTATTGAGATATCATAGAAAAGTAAATTGGTAGTTTTATAGTGGAGAAATGAAAACCATGTGCTTTGACTTACCAAGAGATTGGTTATGTGAACATTCCTTTGCAACTTCAAGAATGTTGAATGTGCATTCTATTCTGAGACGTTTAACAGGAATGAATTACAGTCGATATGTACAAAGTTACTTTAATATCCTACAGGAGCCTTGGGATTTATTGTCTATGCTTAGCTATACTAAAAGATTGGGGGAATCAAATAAAAGCAATGTGAACCAGTGATCTAAGACAGCTCCAAGACTACATACAGTTTAGAAAACAGAAACAAGTCTATTTTTTTCCAAATATCAGGAGTTCCCAGCATAGTGGCAGGGGAAGGTGAAGTAGATCATTTACTTCAGTAGCTCAGTTTGCTTTGGAACTTAAACATGCAACATTTAATACATTGAGGGGTGAGAGGGCGGTTAGAGAGGGTGGAATGCCATGGTAATTGTAATGCAATTTGTAGATGTTTGAAATGTCAAGGAAAAATGTAATAAAAGTTCTAAAAAGATGCTGAGTACATAGCTCCAGATTTTTAAATATTGTAAGAAATTACCCACCAATTTAAATATTTCAATGATTGTCATAAAGAAGTAATTTCATTGAAAGAAATTAAAAAAATACTTATTGAATGGTGGTTAATTTTAACATGTATTTTCTAATTGATTTTTTTTTATGTGTTTCATACATAAGTTTTCAGTCAGTAGTAATTATTCCTCTTGGGGTCAGGTATATGCTTCACTTGGTAAACTGCTTGCTACACATTCATATGTGCTGAAGTTCACATTCCCAGTACCACATAATAAGTCTGGAGATAACTATCTGCAATCTCATTAGTAGTAGATATGAGCACAAAGTTGACCAATCCCTGGAGCTTTCAGGCCAAGCAGCCTAGCCAAATCAATGTTTTATGATAGAACCTGGTTCTTTATGAAAGGCCCAGAGCAATTGAACAGGACACCTGCACACACAGAACACACACACATACACACAAACACACACACACACACACACACACACAGAGGTGTGGGAAAATTTAGTCAAGATAGGTAGCATTCTAAACCAATGGGACCTCCCTGGACACACCCATGGGATGGGATATAGTGACAAAAAGGTTTAGGATTTGGCCCTGGGACATGAATCATGCTGTCTATATAACCAGACATTTTGGAATAAAGCTCTCTCTGTATTTGGACCTTAACATGCATCCATGTGATGTGCTTTTCTGCACATGTTTTCTACATGGATCATCCTGGGAATAAATGGGACACCCCACAAATGGTGCCCAGACGTGGGGCTGGAGGAAATCTTGACAAATTAGGTATGCAAACCTCTAAATCTTGCCTTTTTCTTCTCTTTTTTTCTCTCTTTCCTGGTATCTATCTTTTGCCATGGAGTCTTCTCTCCTGCTGGTTTCAGTGGATGGGAGGGTGATCTGGGAACATGTGGCTTTGTACATGTGGAGGAAAACTGCCAGGCTCTGCTTTGGCTCAGAGAAAGTATCCCATTCTCTCCAGGCATGTGCCTCCTGGCTTAGTCTCTCCTGCAAGCTATAAAAGCCAGTGACTTCAAGGCTGAGTTTAATATCAAGGCTTAGTAGCCATGCTTGGGCTTGGAAACTTTTTTTTTTGGTCTTTTCCAGACAGGGTTTCCCTGTAGCTTCAGCTGGTCTGGAACTCACTCTGTAAACCAGGCTGGCCTTGAACTCTCAGAGATCTGCCTGCTCTGCCTCCCAAGTGCTAGGATTAAAGGCATGTACCACCATGCCCGGCTCAGAATCATTTTTCATAATTTTACAGGTCTAAAATAAAACTTTGTGGTTTTAACTTCCAAAGGGGGAAAAAAAAAAAAAACCAAAACCAAAACAAAAATAAAACAAAACAAAAAACTAGAATTCATCCCCTCTTGTGAAGAACCAGTTCCTCAGGTTCAGTTCCAGCTTTAACTTGTTCATATGTAAATGTTCTCCAGATAGCTCTACGGCTCAGCCAAAGCTGGAGCCCACATCTTTTTGATGCAAATTAAGGCCTTTCACAGGAACCACCCTACCAAGAACAGTTTTTTTTTCCAGATAATTTTAAGCCATGGCCACTTAATACCTTTCTCTTAAATTTTGTATACAAAATCTGTTTTTAATAAAAGTGTATTGCTCTCTTGTCTTCTTGTGGGTTTTTTGGTAAATATTTTCTGAATCTACTCTTCCTATCTAAACCTGCCAGGCTATTTGTGGATCCAAAATTGGGGTTCAGCTAGCTGTATCACATAAGTAATTCAAATCCATTTCAGCGTGCTTTACTTAAAATGTAATATTTTTTACTTAACCCCCAGGTACCCTAGATATCCATTGGGTAAAAATATGTGCACAATTAAAATTAATTGGTTGAATTAATTTTATCTTGATCTTTTTATATGTGTTTCACCTTAAAGATTTTTCCCACAGAATTCCTGATTACCCTTAGATTGTGCTCTGCCATCACCAGCCTGCCCGCTATTTGCATACCAGCCATGAAACTGAGCACATGGTGTCTTAACAACAATTTACCTGAATCATGCCCTTTAAATTTTGACTTAAAGTAACATAGTGTTTTAATTTCAGTATTTTGGAGACAAAATAGATGGATTTCTAGGAGAGTTTAAAGGCCCTAGAGTTCTAACAAAAGAAACTTGTTCGATGAATTTTTTTTTTTTTTTTTTTTTTTTGTTTTTTGAGACAGGGTCTCCCTGTAGCCCCAGCTGTCCTGGAACTCACTCTGTAGACCAGGCTGGCCTTGAACTCACAAAGATCCGCCTGCCTCTGCCTCCCAAGTGCTAGGATTAAAGGCGTGCGCCACCACGCCCGGAGAATTTTTTTTTTTAAGAGCTATTAGTAAAAGTCTCTTTAACAACATGAATTGATATTTTGGTTCAATTTAAATGAAAAATTTTTTGAATAAAACTGCTTTATGTTTCTTTAAGCCCATCTTCAAACTATGCATATGTGTGCATGAATGCAAGTTCCTGCTCTTAATTCATTATAATCCTACAGGTTTAAATCTAATTAAGAGCCAACTCTAAACAAAGATAGATTCAGCTCATAAAGAATGTTTGTTTTATACCCCATAGTGTTAACAATTTTTAATTGGGTTTGTAGTATTCATAATATTCAGTTTAATCATAAATTGTTGTTGATTATTGTTGGTAATTGTTATTAATGGTTATAATTGTTATTATTGAATATAATTACTGATAATAATTGATAGTATTTCAGTCTAATAATAAGTTGTTCAATGTTTTTGGCTATTATTGACAATTATTATTCATAATAATTATTAATGATGATGATTGTGACTGATAATAATAATGGTTATAATCATTATGATTGTTGTTGTGATTATGGATAATTATTATTCTTTCAAAATCCTTAATAATAAGACAAGATAAATCAGTCCAAGTCTACAAAAAAACTTTGACCTGTCTACTTTTGGACACCCTCCTCCATCTCTGGATTTCTAAATAGGATAGGGACAGTTAGACATGGCCTAGGGACAGCCTAGGTATATTTAACCAGGAGAGACAGGATAGGAAACGAATAGGAGTAGATTTTAGGGATAGTTCATTGAAGACAAGTGGTTGGGAATGGGTCTAAGAGGTGGCATATGGATCTCAGCTGTTTTGTGTGTTACTAGGACATTTACTCTAATTACGTAAAACTAACCCTATGACAAATTATAAAAAATTAATGTTTCTCATTGAACATTAAACAATAATGTGTCTTTCCTCTCTTGCAAGTCAACCTAACAAACCTTTCTTTAGCATGTATGTATGTATGTATGTATGTATGTATGTATATATGTATATGTGCGTGCACAAGTGTGTATGTGTATGGATGTGTGTACTTGCGTACTAAGTATATTTTAATGTTAACAGCTATAATACCAGTAAAAACACTGCCTCTGAGTTGGATCTTGGCCCTTCCTTCTCAAGAAGCAGATTTTCATTAACCAGTCAACACATAATTCAATTTCAACAAAGGTTATGGGTTATGTACTAAAAATAATGAAAAATTCATTCAACATCTTAATAGATCAACACTGCCACCTACTGGTTACACCCTTTCAACATCTAAAACACAGATACAACCAGGTTTTCATAGTATTAAAGAGTTAGTAAATTTTTTGGTCTTCAGAAAAAAATAAAAATAAATAAATAAAATTAAAAAAAAGCCAGTCATGATGGTGCACGCCTTTAATCCTAGAACTTGGGAGGCAGAGGCAGGTGGATCTTTGTGGATTCAAGGCCAGCTTGGCCTACAGAGTGAGTTCCAGGACAGCTGGGGCTACAGGGAGACACTGTCTCAAAAAGACAAAATAAATAAATTAAAATAAATAAATAAACAAATTGAATTCTAATTAACATCATTACGCCCATTTTTTTTTTAATTATTGTGTGCATACAGGCCAAAGCAAGCCTACATTTCCTTTGGATGGCCAGTGGGTTGGAAAAAGTTTCCAGTGCAGAACACCAGTCTGGGTAGCTGGTGTTGTGAGTCGGCATAGGCTGAAGATAGGCCTACAGCCATCAGCCTGAAAATCCTATCCAGAGTCCAGCATTCTCTGGGCAGGTGGGAAGTCATGGCCAAGAGTGGGAAAACTGTCTCGTTGTCCCAGGCTAAGGACCTGAGTTGGAAGTACCTCTCTGGTTGGGTTACAGAAGTAACGGACTGACCTCTGCGCCAAGGGGTCAGCTCCCCACAGCATCCACAAAGCGGGCACTGTGTCCCCTTTCCCTTAGCAGGACCACACTGTACCTGCTTATGGCAAAGGAAGCTTCCTAGAAGCTCCCACAAAAGAAAACAAATCATGATGGTAATGAAATTGTTCCTTAACTACGAAATAACCAACTGCTATGGTAACAATTTCTCATGGGGCATATATAGCCAGTCTTTACTTAAATAATGGACATAAGAACTGTGAAAGAAAATTTTATTAAGAGTTAAATATTGAAAACTCTTTAAAGCAGGTTTTCATGCCTGGCCTGGAGAAGGCATCTCCAAAAGCTTGGAGGAAGTTGGTCATTAAAATCCACTCTGAAAGGTTTTCAGTTCAAAATGGTATGTTTAAAAATAACATATTTTTATGTAGAGGTATTTAAGCAGAGATTTATACAGAAATACAAAGTAAACAAAATGGACTAGATTTCTCTGAAGTCATAGTCTAGTCATGCCTTTTTAAAGAACAAAGTGTATATTTGGTCAAAATTTATTTGGCAGATATTCAACTTTACCCAAGCTTTGTCTACATATAATAAGACATTTTAAGACTTAGTAAAAATGTCTGTATTAATTAAATTCGGTTGAACATTTTAATAAAAATAGTAATATATTTACACTAATTAAACAATAAAACATTTTATACTAACATATAAAATGTTAATTGTTTTATTTAAAATTTATATTGAATTTCCAACAATAACTTTGGAGTTAAGGTACACAAATGGTCTCTATATTTTCTGTTATACAGTATCACCTTGTAACATTTAACTAAAGGAATTAATTTAAGTTTACTTCCCCCCAAAATAGCATACCATCAATGATAAACAGTTTGGGTGAATTTGATGAAAACTTATGCTTTGGTTCCTGTTTATAGGTTTGTGTAATACAACTTAGGCATCTATAGGTCAAAATATAAAAATTTAAAAAACAAAAACAGGGAGGTGGTGGAGTACTCCCTCTAGGATACAAATGGAAAACTCTATATTCCAAACCTTTTGAAAATTTTTCAATTTTGAGATCTTGAAACTAACAATGGGAGGAGATTTTTATGTTCCCACAGGTAAAAACACTCACCTAAATGTCTGAAAATATATACCTTTCGGCTGTGCAGGATGGACCAGGAAATGCCACCAGAGAGGCTGGCCCAGCTGAACATTAAAAGGAAGAGGAACCTCAGACTGCCTGAGTCATAGACACCAAGCATCTCTCTGAATTCTATTTGGGATAACTGTATATAATGTGCCCTAATGAAGTTTACCTTCCAGATGCTGAGAAACCTTCCTACCTCTCCTTTTACAGGAAAAAGAAAAACACAATGGTAATAAAGTCATTCCCTAACTGTAAATTACAGCCAACTGTTATAGTGGTAATTTCTTATAAAACAGATATAACTACTTTCTTTAATTGACTGATACACATAGGAACTGTGAAATGATAATTCTCTATTCAGAGTCAAACATAACTGTAAAGTCTTTATAAGCTGTATAATTAAGCAAAATATATTAATACAGGAGAGCTCTAATATCAGCAATGGATTATTCTGCCAAGAATTTGGCTAGGGTATTCAAGCCCCCAAAAGATAAAGGCCTTTTGCCTATAAACTGGGATACTTGCAAGAAGAGTGGCAGTTAGGCCTTGCTGCTGAAGACCTGGTGTAAGCATGGGAAAGATGTATTGAGACCACACTTGAAAGTGTACAGTGGTCTCTGGAATGCCAGAGAGTGTTACCAAAGGCCACTCAAGCAATGAAGCAAAATATTGGTCTCCTTGAGTCAAGCAAGACTCCTCTGTCAGTATCAGCTACACCTCAACTGCCTGGAGGTATTGCACAGCCAGTGGCAGCCATATGTCCCTATATCCCAAATCTATTTGCTCTCTCCTTGGAGGAATAATTCATGGCTGATGCCATAAGCTTATGTCCTCCAGTGGTTATGAGATGTTATAAGGCACAATAAGAACTTGTCACCCTTTACAGAAAAGCGACAGTTTATGGATTAACATACCATCCAAACATCTGTCTATGCCCACAACCTAGCTTGCCATAATAATTAGTACTGTTTAAATGCCTGTACATCTAATTGTTTGTGCTTTGTTAATAGGATTAAAAAGTACCCCTGGATAAACTGTCAACCCATGAAGGGAAACAACCTGAACAGACTAGAGTCCAAAATGACATCTCCATAGAAAGTAGACTGTTTTGCTTCTCACCCACTTGTGCCCCTTTTCCAAAGCCTAGGGAACAACCTGCTAAAAAGAAGGGGTGATAGAACGTAAGGGCTGTGGAGATCAGGGTGAATTGTGAGACTACAGCAATATAGACTGCACTCTTATTTGGTCAACATGCTTGTGTATACAAGCTTCTCCAATTGGACTATGGGAACCTTGGGTTGTTCAAAATTTGGACATAGATACTTGTTAATTGGCTTTGCATGACTGTTACATTCATTGCTTATCCTTGACAATTGATGTACTTCATGGTTGCGTTTTTTTGGATATCAATTGGCCTTAGTGTGATAATAAATTTCAGGTCTGACCTGTCCCCCACTGCCTGGCACTCAAAACAGGCTTGAGCAGCTGGCTATTCAAAACTCAGGTTCCTTTGTGTTGTTAGCCTCGCCCATGGGCTCCCCTGCCTCTCAGAAAAATAAAAATAAAATAAAATTTAAAGGGTGAGATGTGGGAAAATTTAGTTAAGATGGGTAGCATTCTAAACCTCTGTAATGATGAAAAGGTTTAGGGTTTGGCGCTTGGAGTTGAGTCATGCTGTCTATATAACCAGACATTTTGGAATAAATTTCTCTCTGTATATGGACCTTATCATGCATCCATGTGGTGTGTGCTTTTCTGCATGTGTTTTCCACATGGATCGTCCTGAGAATAAATGTGACAACCCACACACAGAAATGCATGCATGATCTGTCTGAATAACCCTTATGTATTTTTCTCAATGTCAAGATATTTATGGATATAAGGATTTTAAAATTCTTTTAATAATCTTTTACTTATACTTTGGGAACTACCTCCAACGTATTTTAATATTGAAATCCTTCACTTCAGATTCTCTTACAGCTCCCTCATCCCTGTCGTTATATCCTTTATTTTTTAAAGGCTTATCAAATCATTTGTATTTCCCTAATACTCTTCTATGGAGGTCCCTCATATGGACAATGGCAAACTTACAGTGCCTTGAGGAATACTACTTTCTTTCTCCTTCTTCTAGCAGTTATTGATTGACAATAGATCCTCAGCCAATACTTTTGTCCACACCTCTACACTCCTGCTTGGTCTTGCATGGGTCTTGGTTATGCTGTCACAAGTACTGTTGATTATACATGGCGAGCAGTCTGCAGTGTCCAAAAAAATCTGTTACCTTATAGTTGTCTAACAACTCTAGCTCTTACCATCTTTCCTCCTTTTCTACCAGACGACCCATACATGTACCGTAGATGTACCATACATGGATGGCCACTTTCTAGTCTCTTATTTTCTACATGTTGACCCAGGTAGTGTCTAAGGTAATTACACATTCTTCATGAACCACCTTCTCTGGTGAGAGTTGAATGGTGTAATAATATATGGCTATAACAATAAAATATGGCAAGTCAATTAACCAAAGCACTATGCCAGTTAAACAGAATAATAGTAGTAAGTATTCCCCTACTGCCTCTGCCGTGTCTGTATACAGGTTCTGGGTGCTGATAGCTGGGACAAGTATGGGCCTTATCTTGTGGTTTAGGCCTTGAATCAAAGCAGATGCTTGTTGGTTACTCCCATAACTTCCATATCACTATTGCTTCTGTGTCAACTCTTCCTAAGTGAGTCATAACCAGAACTTGCAGAGTTCATAGCTGCCTAAGAGTGATGATTCTTTTTCTCTTCCAGTATCCTGAATAAAACTTTCTTGAACAGTGAAATCACAGCAGTAAAGATAAATATTCCAGGTCAGTACCACATTGATTTTTATGTGTTATACAACTCACATATATTTAGCAAAAGAATTTTACCATCAAGTTCTGAAGGGTGACTGAAAGCTATAGCAATAGCCAGTATTCCTGGAAGGTCTAAGCAAACACCCTTGGCCCAACAACTCCAAATAAGGGACCTCATTCCTGGTACCAGACTTTTAATTTGCTAACATGTTGTGTCTGGTAAGGGTATTGCATCCCAATTATGGGGTACCTTCATTTAACCTCTAAAATATTTGTACATTTTAGCTTCTACAATAGTGTATTTCTATAGGATTTACACAAAATGCTTTAGACTTAGAGATCCCTCCCAATTCTTTTTCCTTTACCCTGCCCTCTCATTCCCAACACATTTAATCTGGCCTAATTCATTATTCCTTTTTGACCCTTTGTTATCAGGGCATTCTGTCTCCTCTCCCATATAACCCCAACCCCAAAACTTCTTAGGAATTTCTTGACTATTATGGTTTTCTCAACTAAGACATAAATATCTAAAGATTCAAAAGTAGCATCTGGTTAGGAGACATGTGTCACAATATCTGACTTTCTGAATCTTTGTCACTTCACTCAGGATAGTTGTTTCCAGTTCTATCCATTTATTTGGGAATTTTGCAATTTCAGAAATGCTTTCTTTTTTTATTATGGCTCTTTTTTATGCTTTTACTGATGTTTTGTGTATTTCACTCATACACTTCTGGTGGGAATGTAAACTTGTGCAGCCACTATGGAAAGCAGTGTGGAGAACCCTGGGAAGACTCAAAATGAGTTTGCCATCTGACCCAATCATACCACTCCTGGGTATATACCCACAAGACTCATCTTACTGCAGAGATACATGCACAGCTATATTTACTGCAGCTCTGTCCACAATAGCAAAGAGCTGGAAACAACCCAAATGCCCCTCAACTGATGAGTGGATAGAGAAAATGTGGTATATCTACACAATGGAGTTCTATGCAGCAGTAAAAAGACAACATCATGAACTTTGCAGGTAAATGGATGGAACTATAAGATATTATGTTAAGTGAAGTAACACGGTCCCAGTAAAACAAATGATGAATGGTATCCCTCATCTGTGGATGCTAGCGCCAATAACCCAGTTGTAAATATTTCTTGTGGGGAGTGATGCATATTGGAAGGAAAAGCTAGAGCACCAACAACAGAAAAGACTGCATCAAAGAACTGACTGAATCAGTATTTTTTCTATGCTTAGGAATTCACATTTTCCTCCAGTAATTTTATACTACTATAAAATATGGATACGTACTCTCCACCCATATACAGTAATTACAGGGTCTGAAAATAAGTGGTTGGTGGATTCTAGTGCCTGTTGAGAGATTTACATTATAACAACATAGTTACTTTCGGATAAACAGAAATATAACAATAATGTTGTTCAGCTTGCCTTTCATCTGGCGGAGTTGGTGTTAGCACCCACAGATGAGGGAGACCAATTGCCGCTTGTTTTTCTGTGACTGTTACTTCACTGAGCATAATGGCTTTGAGCTCCATGTGTTTACCTGCAAAGTTCATAATGTCATCTTTCTTTACCACTGAATAGTATTCCATTGTTTAGATGGACAATATTTTTGTCATCCATTCATCTGTTGAGGGACATTTGTGTTGGTTCCAGGTTTTTTCTATTGTGAAGAGAGCTGCAATAAACATGGAAATGCATGTATCTTTGCGGTAGGATGAGTCTTGTGGGTATATACCCAGGAGTGGTATGACTGGGTCAGGTGATAGGCTCATTTTGAGTCTTTTAAGGGTTCTCCATACTGATTTCCATAATAGTTGTACAAATTTACATTCCCACCAGCAGTGGATGAGTGTTCCCCTTTCCCTACAACCTCTCCAGCACAGAAATGCTTTCTTAACAGTTGAGTGATATTGCACTTTATAAATCTACCAGATTTTCATTAGCTATTCAGGAGCTGGTGGACACTTAGCTTGTTTCCATTTCCCTGTGAATAAAGCAGGAATAAACAAGCTTGAGCAGGTAGCTTTGTAAGAATATATATATATATAATATATATATATATATATATATATATATATGATAGATAGATAGATAGATAGATAGATAGATAGATAGATAGATAGATAGATATAGCCTTTTGGGCATATGGACACACACTTAAGCATGATATGGCTGGATCAAGGGGCATATCTATTCTCTCTTCTACCTTTTTGAGGAAACTGCGCACTCATTTTATTGAGGCTATTACAGTTTGCACTCCCATCTACCAACTTGAATAAGTGTTCCTCTTTCCCTACATCTTAGCCAGCATTTGTCCACATCTAATTTTTGATATTAGCCATCCTGACAGGGGTAAAATGAAATTTCAAATCATTTTAATTTGCACTTCCCTGATGGCTAAAGATCTTAAACATTTTGAGAAATGTTTCTTAGTCATTTGTTTTTTGCCTTTTAAGTACTGTCCGTTGAGTTCTTAGCCTCAAATTTTAATTGGGGTATTTTTTGCGATGTTTGGTATTTTGAGTTCATTATGTATTCTACATATGAAACATTTGTCTGATGTAAAAATAATTTTTGTTCATTCTGTAGGCTATCTCTTAATATGGATGACTGTGTCCTTTGCTACACAAGAGCTTTTAAGTTTCGTGTGTTTCCAGTTGTCAGTTTTTGGGATTAATTCCTACAACTGTCAGGGTCATGTTGAACAAGTCCTTTTCTCTACTGTTGGATTCAGTTTTTCGCATTTTATGTTGAGGCCCTTGATCCATTAGGAGTTAAATTTTGTAAACAGGGTTCTAGTTTTCTCTTCCCACATATAGATATCCAGTTGATCAGCATCATTTGTTGAAGATTTTTTTTTCTGCAATGAGTATTTTTCACCCCTTTGTCAAAAACTAAGTGGCTGTAAATGTGTAAATTTAAATCCTCAGATCAATGGCACTGAATTGAGGACAGAAATATGATTTTAAATAGGGTATTAATTAGTGACATCAGGCGTATATGAATACCAAAATTATATTTGTAAAAAGTACATAGTAAATATTAGTTTGTCATTCATTAACAAAATGAGATGTCAGTAGAATGTGTTATTAAATATTTCCTCTGAACTGATAAACTTTATCCTGGTGAGATGAAGAGAAAACCTTAAGGTGGACCTGCCATTAAGCTATACAGAGAGACCTTAGATGCAGCAATTTTCAGGTGTCATCCTTGCTGAAGGTTTTGGTGGCATAGCTGTCTTTGAGTTATCTATGTGCCAGTAACTCCAATAAACTCATGGGTTCACTAAGATAGACTTGATTGGAATCATTTCTTTTATGTGCTATAGGCTTATCTGGGCTCAATAGACATTTGTTCATGTCTCCCTAAGATAAGTCATACAAGTAAATTTCAGGATATTTGTTCAATTTTACTTATCGACTCTTGCAGTTTAGGGGGTCAGACCCTGGGCTTCCTGCAGGCTAGGCTGTTGCTCTAAAACTAAGGCACTTCTGCAGCCCTCTATGTACCTTTCTCTCTTGAGACAAAAAGCCTCATTAATTTGCCCAGGCTGGTATTGAACTGACTCAGCAACCCAAGCTTGCCTCGAAGCTGTGTTCTTCTTGTCCCAGCTTCCTAAGTAGCTGGGATTACAGGGCTATACCACCAGGCCTGAATTCATTTTATTTTTTTATCTGAAATAAAATCCACTTCTTCAATCTTTGTAGCTAAATTCATAAATAACTACTTTAAGATATTTGCAGATCAAAATTTCACAATGTTCTTGAATGTATTCATCAAATAAAAAGATAAATAATATGGCATCTAACTCTGAGCATTTTATATTCAGAATAATTTATGGTATGAAGGCATTTCTGGTTATTGAATTTTAGCCATAAAACATTTTAAGTTACTTATGGCCCACTTTTTGCCCATTATATCAATTTAGTGTATATATGAAGGTTATGGAAAGTTTATAAGAAAGTGTTTTATGGAGAAAATCAAGACAGGTGTTTGTGACAACTAAGTAGCTATTTCCTGTTGCTGTGATAAAATAGCCTGGCCAAAACCAACTTATAGGTCTCAGTAGTTGACTTGGGTTCAGTTCCCAGCACACCTATGGCAGCTAATAAAAGTTAGTGACCTTAATTCTAACAGTTATGATATACTTTAATGTCTTCTGGCAACATTGCATGTACAAAGAAATATACTTATATACCTGCAGGCAAAAAACAGAAGCACATAAAACAAAAATAAAATCAATTAGAACACAAAACACTAATTGGTTCTACCCAATTACATAGGTACTTTCTATGGCTCTACGAATATATACCTCACTGTTCCAAAAAAGATAAAATAATCTCTTTTGTCTGAAAGTTGAAATACATCATCCTCTTCACCCAAGCCCAGACAGTTTTGTTGAAAACTTATTTTGTCCCAGGGACATGTTCCACAAAACTATGCATATTTCAGCAGTTTGGATCAAGTGGCTTCCCAATAGGAATGTGATCAGCCCACCTCTGCCTTTTTCATGAAGGTCACCCACAGATTCCAGTGAAATGTGGACTGTGTTTTTATGGGAAGGGAGTTGCACTGGGAAACTAGGGGCATGGGGGTTGAAAGACATGGATAGGTTTATATAAACCTCAATAAAATCATCAGTAAATAATTGAAGTCATCAGTACTTACCATTGTTATCCAGCACATGACAAATTTATGTGTAAAAAGATAAGATAGCAGAAGGTTTTAAATGATAATATAATGCTATGATGCCATTATAAATTCAGCAATTTTTTGGTAGGGCAGATAGACCTTCCTACATTACTAGAATTAGGTAATTAATCATCCTTGATTTCCTGAGCAATCTGTCTACAAGTTTTCCTGGAAGGAATTGTCCATTGATAAGTCAGGGATTCAGATGTGTCATAGCAACCTGGAATAAAAGGTGAATTAACTTGGTTACAGACACAGAACAAAAGCAGCCTCTCACATTATTCCTCATTTTAAGCCTGTAAAATTAAGTTGAATTTAAAAAATAACCTGAAGTTTCCAGTGGGACTAACTCTTATTGTCCACCAACATTTTCATAATGTTCAATGTCCACAGGAAGGGCAATTTACAGTTGTGTTGTCCTCTGTGGTCATGCCAAACTGAATAGGCTTCAAGTAATATTTTTAATCATCTCATTTTTATTTTATTTATTTGTTTATTTACTTATTTATTATATTTTAAGGGATTCACAAAATAAGAGCACAGTTGTTTTCAGATCACATTGACATTACTCAGTTTGCTACAATTAGGTAATTGGTGCTAGCATCCAGAGATGAGGGATACCATTCGTTGTTTGCTTTTCTGGGACTGTGTTACTTCACTCAGCATGATATCTTCTAGCTCCAGCCATTTAACTGCAAAACTCATGATGTCATCTTTCTTTACTGTTGCATAGAACTCCATTGTGTAGATGTACCACATTTTCTCTATCCACTCATCAGTTGAGGGGCACTTGGGTTGGTTCCACCTCCTTGCTATTGTGAAGAGAGTTGCAATAAACATGGCTGTGCATGTATCTGTGCATGTATCTGTGCATGAGTATTGTGGGTACATGCCCAGAAGAGTTATAGCTGAGTCAGTTGGCAAGTTCATTCCAAGTCTTCCAAGGGTTCTCCACACTGCTTTCCATAGTGGCTATATGAGTTTACATTCCCACCAGCAGTGGATGAGTGTTCCTCTTTCCCTACAACCTCTCCAGTACTTGCCATCATTTATTTTCTTGATCTTAGCCAGTCTTATTGGAGTAATATGATATCTTAGAATGGTTTTGATTTGCATTTCCTTAATGATTAATGATGTTGAACACTTCTTAAGATGTTTCTCAGCCATCTCTAATTCCACAGTTGTGAAGTCTCTGTTCAGCTCTTTGCTCCATCTATTGAGTGGGTGATTTGTTTTCTTTCTTCTTTGTTTTTTGAGTAGTTTATATATTCTGGAAATCAATGCTTTGTCAGATGTTTCTGCGGTGAAGGTTTCCTCCCACTCTGTAGGATTTCTCTTCACTTCCTTGTTTCTTTTGATGTACAGAAGCTTTTGAATTTAATGTGGTCCCATTTGTCAATCATCTCATTTTTAAATTATTTTGTTTTTAACAACTTCATACTTTTTAAAAATTTTATTTATTTTTTATGTGTATGAGTGTACTGTCTGAATGTAGGTTTGTGCACCTGTGTCGTGCAATGCTGTGGAGGTCAGAAGATGTCGGATTCTCCTGGAACTGGAGTTAAAGACAGTTCTCTGCCACCATGTGGGTGCTGGGAATCGAACCCGGTTCCTCTGCCAGAGCAGTCGGCACTCTTAACCACTAGGCCATCTCTCCAACCCAACTTCATACTTTTTATTATTCATTTTTGACTGCTATTCACTCTATGAACGTGGTAATATTTGACAATTTTTAATAGAAAAAATCAATATGAAATATTGATCTAGCTGAATGCAGGAGAAATACTAAGTTTCCTTAAAGTGGAATGTGAGAAAGGGTGATTGGATTTCATCATGCTTAAGAGGAAAGTATTTTTAAAGATTGATTTTATTTTAAGTTACATGGATGTGTGTGTGTGTGTGTGTGTGTGTGTGTGTGTGTGTGTGTATGGGGGTATGTGCACGAGTGTGCAGCAGGTATCCAAGAAGGCAGGAAGAACTTTCGTTGAAGGAGATCTGGACCTGAAGTTACAGGTAGTTTTAAGCCAGCGGGATTTGCTATTGGAAATCAAACTCAGATCCTCTTCAAGACCAGTATACACTATTAACTTCTGAGTCATGTTCTAGACTGAATAACTTTTATATAAGTAGAGTCGTGCTCTGCTTATCAAAGGAGAACAGTATGAAACCCAATTTTATGCACAAACTGAACATGTGAGGTTTACAAGAGACCTTCTTTTTTTTGGTCTTTTCGAGGCACGGTCTCCCTGCTAGCGTGGAACTCTCTCTCTGTGGACCAGACTGGCCTTGAACTCACAAAGATCCGCCTGCCTCTGCCTCCCAAGTGCTAGGATTAAAGGCGTGCGCCACCACGCCCGGCTACAAGAGACCTTCTTAATCTGACTGAAAGCATATCATTTTACTTTTCAGGATTCAGAAAGGACTACTTTGATGTTACACTTGGCACGTATGAGTTTTCTGTGTGTGATAGTTGCATTTAGTTACCCCAGTGTTGTTACCTATTTTGAATATCCCTTAGCAAAACAGTTTTAGCTCTTTTTCTAGGACACCTGGAAATATCTAAGAAATGACTATAAACTAGAATTAGCTTTCAAGATTACTCATGATTGTAATTTATTATATTCACGTGTTTTTTCTCTGTCACTCTTCCTCTCCCTCTCTATCTTCAATAATAATAATAATAATAATAATAATAATATTTGCACAGGTACAATCTTGGGATTTTCCTTATCATTTTGTAATGTGTTCTCTTTCACTTTTACATTCAACCTTTCTATTTATCCTTATGTGTTATTTATTAAAATTATTATTATTATTATTTGGTAATTTTGAGATAGTGTCTCCTTGTAACCCCAGCTGGCCTTTAACTCACTATGTAGACCAGACTGGCCTTGAACTCATAGAGATCTGCCTGCCTCTGCCTCCTGAGTGCCAGGATTAAAGGTGTGCACCACCACAACCAACAATTCATTTCTTTTTATATGTGTGTGTCAGTCTTGATTTTTTTATTTTTGAATAAAATACTTTTATTGATGTTTTGTGTATTTCATACATCATTTGTCTGTCCAATTTAGACATGTTCCCTTTTCCCTGCCCCACCCCAGTTCCTGCATTCTGCCATACATATCTTGCATCTTTTTCTCAGTCTTTTTAAAGTTTTTCTCTGTAGAGGCTTATTGTTTTGGGGAGAATTTAAATTTTTCAGTCAGTTCTTTGACCCAGTCCTTATGTTGTTCCTTCAAAATTGTATTGCTCTAAAATATGCCTCCATAGATATCACATATATAACAAAATTATGATCTCCAAAAATAAATTGTATGTTAATTCCAAAATATGTTTAGGAATTCACATTTTTCACTTTAATCTTATAATATTCCAATATATGAGTACATACCTTCCACCTATATACTGCAATTATAATGCCTAAAAATAAGTGGTAAGTTAATTCTAGACCCCTTTAAGAGATTCACATTATAACAGCACAGTTGCCTCCAGATAAAAAGAAATATAACAATAATGTTGCTCAGCTTGCCTTTCAAAACTGGGCATTTTGCGCTAGCATCCACAAATGAAGGATGCCACTCATCCTTTGTTTTTCTGGGACCATGTTACTTCACTTAGTATAATGGCTTCAAGTTCCATCCATTTACCTGCAAAGTTCATGGTGTCATCTTTCTTTAAGGCTGCATAGAACTCCATTGTGTAGATGTACCACATTTTTATTATCCATGCATTAGTTGAGGGGAATTTGGGTTGGTTACAGCTCTTTAGTATTATGAAAAGAGCTACAAAAAATATGTATCTTTGTGGTATAATGAGTCTTGTGGGCATAAACCTAGAAGTGGTATGACTGGGTCAGGTGATAGGCTCATTTTGAGTCTTTTATGTGTTCACACTGCTTTCCATAGTGATTGTATGAGATTACAGTCCCATCAGCTGTGGATGAGTGTTCCCTTTCTCCACAAGCTCTCCAGCATTTGATGTCTTTTGTTTTCTTGATCTTAGCCAGTCTTATTTGAGTGAGATGATATCTTACCATAGTTTTAATTTTCATTTCCCTAATTATTAATGATGTTGAACAGTTTTTAAGATCTTCCTCAGCCATATTTACTTCCTCACTGGTGAAAATTCTGCTCATCTTTTTACTCCACCTTTGGAGTAGGTCATTTGTTTTCTTACTTTGTTTTATTTTTTTATTTTTTTATTTTTTTGAGTAGTTTATATATTCTGGATTCTAATGCTCTGTCAAATGTATCACTGGTGAAGGTTTCTTCCCACTCTGTGGGTTTTCTCTTCATTTCCTTGATTGTTTGTTTCACTGTACAGAAGCTTTTGAGTTTGATGAGGTCCCTCACAGGATGAAATGAAAAAGGAAATTGAATACTCATCCAATCAACAGGAATGGATGGGGAAAAGCTTCAGAAGCAGAATGGATGAAGCAGAAAAAAGAATATCAGACCTACTGTATAACAGGGAATAACTAAAATGCTCAAGTAATGATTATGGGAAATTAAAAAATCAACAACAGAAGAGTGGAATTACCAGGAAATGTGGGATACTGTGAAAAGACCATATATCTGCATCATAGGGATAGAAGAAGGAGATGAATCCCAAGACAGCAATATCGATCAGATCTTCAACAGAATGATAGAAGAGAATTTCCCCAAACTAAAAATGACAAACCCATACAAATACAAGAAGCACATAGAAAACCAAATAGACAAGACCAGAAAAGAAATTCCCCATGCCATATCATAGTTAAAACACTAGATGCTCAAAACAAAGACAAAATACTGAAAACCATAAGAGAAAAATAACCAATTACATATAAGTGGAAACCCATCAGAATTATAGCTGTCTTGCTTTAATTCTTGTCAGTGTACTCACGTTCTGCAGATTCTTCAGAGGCCAGAAGAGGGTATCTGATCCCCTGGAACTAAAGGTATGGATGTTGTTAACTGCCATGTTGCTTTTGAGAACCAAACTATGCTCTCTGCAAGAGAAGCCATGGCTCTTAACCATTGATCCATGTTTCCAGCTTCATATATTTAAAATAAAATGATGTATTTTGGGAATCTCCTAAAAGTCTGTTCAATTGTTTGGTTCATTTAGATTTCTTCTACTTTCCATTTCATTTCAGATTAATTTCTGTGGTGTCATTTGATGTTAATTTATTTTTATTTCCTCATTTTTTTCTCTTTTCAATTAATATTTACTAAATTTTACTTAATTTACTTTATTTTGTTTATGGTATATATGTGAAGGAATGAATTGGAGCACATCACACATGTAGAGACAGGGGACAAGTTCTGGGTCTTGGCATATTCCTGGGGACTGAACTCAGGTCATCAAGCTTAGCCTACAACACTATCTCACTAAGCCTTCATTTTTTTTATTTTTTAAGTGAGGGTTTTACTTTCTTTAATGCTTTTCTATTGGTTTGGAAGAAAAGCTTCTGTCCCATAAAAAGTTATAATTTTTTTCATTTTTTATTACATATTTTGTATGCAAGATTATGTTACTAGTGAAATCTAGACCCGTGTGCCCCCCACCCCCCACCCCACCAGAGCTCAATCATTCTGCCAAAGATGTTTTTCATCTTTTTCTCAGTCTTTCTCAAAATTCTCGAAGTGGAAGTTGACTATTTTGAGCAGAAGTCCACCGTTTCAGTCAGTTTTTGATGCAGTTTTTTTCTGTTATTGTTTCCAATATGCAACACTCCTAACAACTTGGACAGAAGCTCAAGAGGCCGTGCATAAGAAATACTTACAACTAGGTAATTGGTGCTAGCATCCACAGATGAGGGATGCCATTTGTCATTTGTTTTTCTGGAACTTTGTTACTTCACTTAACATAATATCTTTTAGTTCCATCTATTTACCTGCAAAAGTTCATGATGTCATCTTTCTTTTTTTTAATTTATTTTTGTATATGTATATATATACTGTCTGCATGCCAGCTTGTGTACCCGTGTCGTGCAATGCCGCGGAGGTCAGAAGAGGGTGTCAGATTCCCCTGGAACTGGAGTTCTCCTGGAATTGGAGTTTCATATGGTTCTCGGCCGCCATGTGGGTGCTGGGGATCGAACCCAGGTCCTCTTAAAGAACGGTCGGTGCTCTTAACCACTAGGCCATCTCTCCAGCCCCGATGTCATCTTTCTTTACTGCTTCATAGAACCCCATTGTGTAGATGTACCACATATTCTCTATACACTCATTAGTTGAGGGGCACTTGGGTTGGTTCCAGCTTTTTGCTACTGTGAACAGAGCTGCAATAAACATGGGTGTGCATGTATCTCTGTGGCAAGATGAGTCTTGTGGGTATATACCCAGGAGTGGTATGACTGGGTCAGGTGGTAAGCTCATTTTGAGTCTTCCAAGGGTTCTCCACACCTCTTTCCATAGTGGCTGTACAAGTTTACATTCCCACCAGTAGTGGATGAGTGTTCCCGTTTCCCCACAACTTCTCCAGCACTTGGTAACATTGGTTTTCTTGATCAACAGGTCAGTCCAATGGAGCCAATTCCCCAATTGAGGCTCCCTCCACCCAGGTGTATCAAGTTGACACTAATGCTATCCAGCACACTTCCTCTCTCCTTTCCATCAGTATCCTTCCAATTCCTTTATAAGACTCTATTTTCATATACTGTTATGGGGGTTAACACAGATTGGCCCACTCAGTGCTCTAGTTAGCTTTCAATTGCTGTGACAAACACTCTGACCAATACAAACTTTGGGAGGAAAGGGTTTATTTGTCTCACATCTCCCAGAACACATTTTATCACTCAGGGTGCCCAAGGCAGGAACTCAGGGCAGAAACCTGGAGGCAGGAGCTGAAGCACAGGCCATGGAGGCGTGCTGCTTACTGGCTTGCTCCCCTGGTCTATGCACAGCCTTCTTTCTTGTATAATGCACAACAACCTGCCCAGGGGTGGCACTTCCCATAACGGGCTAGGCCCTCCCACATCACACAACAATCAAGAAAATGCCCCACAGACGTGGCCACTGGCCAGTCCAATGTAAACAATTTCCCAGTTGAGGCTCCCTCAACCCAGATGTGTCAAGTTGACAGTTAAATCTGTCCAGCACACTCAGGAAGCAGAAGTTACTCTTTTATTATCCTTGGGCTCAGTCTAAGCTTCTACTACAGGAACTGAAGCCAAGACAACGAATATATACAGGCTATTAGTGGATTGTTCATGCCATTCCTTGGCAGTGATCATATTTTTGAATCACAGACTTTCAGCATAGATACATACATGATACATCAGTTATTATAGGTGATTTAAATAGTCATAAATTTTACAAAAAAGCAGATATTTTGGACCAATGTAGAATAATGGCCCATTAGCATGCTGAAGCCAGTAAAATCTTAGCTACTTTAACAAATAACACACAGAGTAGCTGGTGCCTTCTGAAAGAACACTTCATGAGACTGCATTCTTCAAAGTGCTCAAAAACTGCACTTGTTTTTTTTTTTTTTTTGACAGGGAAGTATGCTAACTGTATTTATATTAAAATTTTTATCACTTTTAGATATGGGCACCTTTAGGAGGCATGTTCTCTGGGCAGCTGCCAGAGCCCCGTCCTCTTCCACAAGGCCTCCCAGGCCAGGCTTCGCTTGTCCAGTTGTGCCCAGGGCTCTGAGACTGCGGAGCAGCACCGTAGTGGAAACAAGCTAGAGTCCTCGTTCAAGGTTTGCTTTGAGTCTCTTGTAACTCAGGATTATGTCAATGACACTGATTAGGAAGAAATCCAAACTGGTGTTGATCAGTTTATCCAGAAATTTTTGGACATTGCAAGACAGACAGAATGTTTTCTCCTACAAAAAAAACAAAAACAAAATGGTTGCAGTTGTCTGTCCAGAAACCAGAGCAAATTATCAAATAGGATATTTCAGAACTAAGGAGTGAATTGCAGTGGAAAGACACACTGGTCTAGACGCACCTGACAAAGCTGAGACCTTGGCAGCAGATGTTGCAAGACATCAATGTGAAACAGAAAAAGCCAGACGAAATCCCCCAGGGATCCCTGGCCCACCTCAATCAGGCTTCCGATAATATACCTGCGCCCCTGCAGCATCCCTAAGAGCAGTCTGGCAAGTGAGGCAGCCCTGTCTTGCCAAACCTTCCTTAGGCACATGGCATTTTGGAAATGCCGATAGCATTATTAAGCTAAGTAAAGTTTTGTCTTAAGCAAAGTTCAGACTGTTAGAGCGGGGTTATATATTTGCTTGTTTTTTTTTTTATTTTTGTTTGTTTTAAGAAGATTTTTATTTTATGTGATTTCATGTCTTTCTTAATCAATTGTTAGATCACTTTGGTATAACCTGAAGAAACAAATTTTAAAACTTGGAGGAGCAAGGGAATATGGAGTTTAGTTATCATACTTTATAACCATCCGTGGTAGTATAGACAAATATGAAATTTTATCTTTCAAGACTGAACTACCTCAAGAAGAGAAATCTAAAGCAACATATATCACATCCAGGGCAGCAGAGTCAGCATATTTTGTAGGTGGCTTACAAAAGGGTTAAAATCCACTAGATTAACATAATGTATTACAGCAGAATACTTAGGTTGATCCTGGCTTTTATTTGGGGTGTGATTTGTGGAATGTTTATTCTTTTTTTTTATATTTGGATGAAAGCTTTGATTAGGAAAGTCTTTATTATTTTTATTTATTTTTTTAATTGATGCTTTGTGTATTTCAAACATCATTTTCCAATTCAGTTCAGGCATATTTCCATTTCCCTTCCCCCCATCCCACCCCACCCCCATCCCAGATCATGCATTCTGCCATAACTGTCCTGCATCTTTCTCTCAGTTTTTTTTTTCATTTTTTAGTAATAAGTGATAACTTATGTGTACAAGCATCCCTCATGTAAAACCAATTTGCAGGCTGTTGTGCCCAAACCCTCACAGCCCCACCATCCAGCAGGGGAGGGGGGGTGCTTATAAGTTGATCAAATGAGTGTCCAGACTATATTGCTGTAGTTTCACCATTCACCCCAATCGCAGCCCTTACATTTTACCACACCCTCTCTTCCGCAGATTGTTCCCTAGGCTTAGAAAAGGGGCACAGGTGGATGAGAAGCAAAGCAGTCTACTTTCTCTGGAGCTGTTGTCTTGGACTCTGGTCAATTCTGGCTGTTTCCTTTCATGGGCTGACAGTTTGTCCAGGAATAACCTTTNTCATTTCTCATTCTCCAGAAGTTCTGAGTTTAAGAAAATTTCAAGTTTTCTAACTAAGGCTCCTATGTCAAGAATAGAAATTTGTGTATGAATATAAATTCTCTTCAAATTGCTGGCTGTATTCAAACAAATGGTTATTCATCACTCTCCACCTCATTTACTGCACCTGCTCCTGGGAGACTTGCAAATTTAAATTAATTAAAGTTCATCTTATTGTGCTTTTCAAGTTTTCTTATGTTTTGAAATTTTTGAGAAGATTGACCAGCAGAATGGGAGCATTTTCGCAAATTTCTCCAGTCCATGATGAAAGCCTCACACCCCAATGGCATTAATTTGATGGAGTTTTTAGCATGCTAGACTAGGAATCTCTTTATTGGAGAATTTAGGCTCGTAGTATTATTACAAGCCATTTTGTAAGAGGACAATAATAAATTTTCTGAAAATTAGTCCAGCAAATCTGTCAGCATTTCTGGAATTTTACTTTTTTTTTTCTTCCTTTTTTTGGGTTCCTATCCCTTTATTTCTTTTCTCAAGAGTTAGTTTTTTCCTAGTATTTTTTTATTATTTAATATTTAAATGTCTTTGCACATAATCACTAGCATCTATTGGACAAATAGTGACTATTTTTGTTTTTACCAGTTGCAGTAGATATTTATTATTATTATTATTTTCCACTAGTTTTTTAAATTCATTTTTAATAATAATTAATAAGTAATGAGTACAAGCACCCTTCATGTAAAACCAATTTGCAAGTAGCTATGCCCAAACTTGCACAGCCCAAGGTCCCCATTGTCCAGCTGGAGCGGCTTGTATGTACAAGCATGTTGATCAAATAAGAGTCCAGTCTATATTGCTGAAGTTTCACAATTCACCCCAGTCACAGCCCTTACATTCTACCATGCCCCCTCTTCCACAGATTGTTCCCTAGGCTTTAGAAAAGGGACACAAGTGGGTGAGAAGCAAAGCAGCCTACTTTCTCTGGAGATATCCTTTTGGACTCTGATCAGTTCAGGCTCTTTCCTTTCATGGGTTGCCAGTTTATCCAGGAATAACCTTTTAATCCTACTAATGAAACACAGGCAATTAAATATACAGGGATTTAAACAGTACTAATTATTATGGTAGGTTATGTTGGTATAGACACAGATGTTTGGATAGTATGCTAATCTATGAACTTTTCTGTAAAAGATGACAATATCTTACTGTGGTTTATAACATCTCCTAACCACTAGAGGACATAGCTTGTGGCATCAGCTGTGAATTACTCCTACAAGGAGAGAGCTAATAGCCAATTGGATTTGGGATATATAGACATACGGTTGCCACTGCTGCACAGTATTTCCAGGCAGGTGAGGTGTAGCTGATGCTGATGGAGGAGTCTTGCTTGACTCAAGGATACCAATATTTGCTTTATTGATTTAGTAGCCTTTGGTAACACTCTCTGGCTGGACTGACTATACACTTGCAAGTGTGGTCTCAGTACATCTTTCCCATACTTATACCAGGTCTTCGACAGCAGGGCATACTGCCTCTCTTTTTCAGGTATCCCAGTTTACAGGCAAAAAGCCTTAGCCGGGTTTGGTGGCGCACGCCTTTTAATCCTAGCACTTGGGAGGCAGCGGCAGGCAGATCTTTGTGAGTTCAAGGCCAGCCTGGTCTACAGAGTGAGTTCCAGGACAGCTGGGGCTATAGGGAGACCCTGTCTTGAAAAAACCAAAAAAAAAAAAAGCCTTTAACTTTTTCAGGGGGCTTGGACCCCCTAGCCAACATCTCCTTGGCAGAATAATCCATTGTTGATATCAGAGCTCTCTTGTATTAATAAATTTTGCTTAATTACACAGTTTATAAAGACTTTATTAAATTTGGCTCCAGAGAATTATCCTTTCACAGTTCCTATGTCTATCAGTCAATTAAAGCAGTTATACTGGTTTTATAAGAGATTACCTCTATAACAGTTGGCTCTAATTTATAGTTAGGGAATGAATTCATTACCATCATGTTTTTCTTTGTTCTATGAAAAGGAGGTAAGAAATTCTCTCATATTAAAACTTTGCAGCACCAGGAAGGTAAAGTTCATTAGGACACATTATAAACAGTTGTTACAAATAGGATCCACAGAGATGTTTGATGCCTGTAGCTGTCTGAGGCTTTTCCTCCTGTTATTGTTTAGATGGGCCAACTTTTCTGCTGGTATTTCTTGGTACGTCCTGCACAGTGCAAAGCTGTATCTTTTCTTTCTCAGCCATTAAGTTGGTTATGTTTTGAACTGTGGGAAAATGCAAATATTTTCCCATAGTTAGTTCTAAGATTTAAATTGAAAAATTTGACAAAAGGTTTAATATATAACTGTATCCCCCCTTTTTTATTTTAGGTTTCTCATTTTTGACCCATGAATCTCAAAAAGGTGATTGTATTACACACACATATAGGCAGGAATCAAGGTGTAAATTTTTCATTAAATTTATCCAAGCTGTTTATCATTGACTGTATATTGTTAACTTGGGAAGCAAATTTAATTCCTTTATTTGAATTATCCTACAGGTAAAAGAAAATGTTACAAGATGATACTGTACAGCACAAAAGTTAGAGAGAACATTAGTACACATTAACCCCAAAGTTGTTCTACAAATTATAAGTATAAAAAAGGGGAAATTTTTATATTTCCAGTTAGCTTAATTATATTAGCATTTTAATTAAAACCTTTTAACCAATGTTGTATAATATAGACATTTTTACTTTTACTAAGTCCTAAAATACCATATAATATGTAGACAAAGTTTGGGCAAATTTGGATACCTATTAAACTCATATCAATTGAATATACATTAATCAAATATAGACCCATGTGTCCCCCTCCCAATCCTCCCACCCCACCAGATTCGCCATTTCAGTCAGTTCTTTGAGGCAGTCTTTTCTGTTTTAGGTGTTGTTGTTATTCTTTCCAATATGCATCACTCCGCACAAGAAATATTTACAACTGGGTTATTGGTGCTAGCATCCACAGAATATCATTTGTCATTTATTTTTCTGGGACTGTGTTACTTCACTTAACATAATATCTTCTAGTTAAATCCATTTACCTGCAAAGTTCATGTCTTTTTTTTTTTTTTTGCCCATAGAACTCCATTGTGCAGATGTACCATATTTTCTCTATCCACTTGTCAGTTGAGGGGCATTTGAGTTGGTTCTGTTTTTTTGCTATTGTGAACAGAGCTGCAATAAATATAGCTGTGCATGTATTTCTGTGGTAAGATGAATCTTGTGGGTACATACCCAGGAGTGGTATGACTGGGTCAGGTGGTAAGCTCATTTTGAGTTTTCCAAGGGTTCTCCACACTGCTTTCCATAGTGGCTGTACAAGTTTACATTCCCACCAGCAATGGATGAGTGTTCCCCTTTCCCCACAACATCTCCAGCATTTGTTATCATTTGTTTTCTTGATCCTAGCCAGTCTTATTGGAGTGAGATGATATCTTAATGTGGTTTTAATTTTCATTTCCTTAATTATTAGTGATGTTGAACACTTTTTAAGATGTTTCTCAGCCATCTCTAATTCCTCACTTGTGAAGTCTCTGTTCAGCTCTTTGCTGCATCTTTTGAGTGATTCATTTGTTTTCTTTCTTCTTTGTATTTTGAGTAGTTTATGTACTCTGAAAATCAATACTTTGTCAGATGTATCTGTTGTGAAGGTTTCCTCCTACTCTGTGGGTTTTCTCTTCACTTCCTTGATTGTTTCTTTTGATGTATAGAAGCTTTTGAGTTTAATGAGGTCCCATTTGTCAATTGTCAGCCTTAATTCTTGTGCAGCTGCTGTCTGATTTAAAAAGTCTTTTCCTACACCTATGTCTTGTAGTCTGCTGCCAACTTTTTCTTCTATTGCCTCCAGAGTTTGTCGTTTCACCTTGACATCTTTGATCCATCTGGAGTTGACTTTTGCACAGGGGGAGAGATAGGGGTTTAATTTCATTCTTCTACAAGTGGTGATCTAGTTTTGCCAACACCACTTGATGAAGATGCTGTCTTTCCTCTATTGCATCGTCTTGGCCCCCTTGTCAAATATGAAGTGGCTGAAATTGTATGTGCTCAGGTTAGGATCTTCAGTTTTGTTCCATTGGTCAACAGGTCTGTTTCTGTGCCGGTACCAAGCTGTTTTTATGACTATAGCCCTGAAGTCTGTTATAGACATTCCCCCCATATTGCTCTTTTCACTCAGGGTTGCTTTGGCTATTTAGGGTCTTTTGTTTTTCCAAATGAAATTAAAGATTTTTTTCTAAGCCTGTGAAGAAACTCTTGGGGATTTTAATTGGGATTGCATTAAGTCTATACAAAAGTTTGGGTAGAATGGACATTTTTACTATATTAATTTTCCCAATCCATGAGTGTGGGAGGTTTTTCCACCTTCTGATGTCTTCTTCCATTTCCTTTTTTGGGAGTTTAAAATTTTTGTTTTAGAGATCTTTGGTGTCTCTGGTTAGGTTCGTTCCTAGATATTGTATTGTTTTTGAGGCTATTGTGTGTGGGAAGGACTCCTTGTATTCCTTCTTCAGTTGCTTGTTGTTGGTTTAAAGAAAGGCTACTGATTTTACTAGGTTAATTTTTTATCCTGCCACTTTACTGAAGCTCTTGATCATTTCTAGGAGTTTTCTGGTGGAGTTTTGAGCATCCCCTAAGTAATCAATGTTATCATCTGCAAAAAGGGACTGCTTGATTTCCTCTTTTCCAATTAGAACTCCCTTAATTTCCATTTCTTGCCTTATTGTCCTAGCAAGAGTTTCAAGCATTATATTGAAAAGAAGTGGTGACAGGGGGCAATCTTGCCGAGTCCTACCTTTTAAAGGGAATGCTTCTGTCATTTTCCCATTTAGGATGATATTGGCTGTGGCTTTCCTGTGTATGGCTTTGATTACATTGAGGAATGATCCCTCCAATCCAATTCCCTCTAGGACTTGAGGCATGAAGGGATACTGAATTTTGTCAAAGGCTTTTTCTGCATCAATTGAGATGATTGTGTGGTTTTTGTCTTTCAGTCCATTTCTTTGTTTGATATTTGTTGATTTTCATATGTTGAACCATCCCTGAATTTCTGGTATGAATCCAACTTGGTCATGATGGATGATCTTCTTGATGTGGGTCTGTATTTGATTTGCAAGTATCCTGTTTAGAAGTTTAGCATATGTGTTCATTAATGAGATGGGTCTAAAGTTCTCCTTTTTGGTTGTATCTTTGCCTGGTTTTGGTATTAGAGTGATGCTGGCTTCATAGAAGGAATTTGGGAGAATTCCCTCTGTTTTTATCATTCTAAACAATTCGAGTAATAATGGTTGTAAGTCTTTTTGATATGTATTATAGAATTCTGCCATGAAGCCATCTGGGCCTGGGCATTTTTTAGTTTGGAGGTTTCTTATTACATCTTCAATTTCTTCATATATTATTGGTGTATTTAAGCTGTGGATCTCTTCTTGGTTGAGCTTTGGTGATTCCCAGGATTTCACATATTCATCCATTTCTTCTAAGTTTTCAAACTTTGTAGAGTATAGGCTTTGAAGTATTCCTGTATGATTTTCCGGATCTTTTCATTGTCTGTTTTAAAATTTTCCCCTTTCATCACAGAGTCTATTGATTTGCAGTTGTTCTTTCTTTCTTTTGGTTAACTGGGCTAGAGGTCTGTCTATCTTGTTTATTCTCTCAAAGAACCAACTTTTGGATTCATTGATTTTTTTGTATGGTTTTCTTTGTATCTATTTCATTGATTTCTGCTCTGATTTCTGTTATTTCTTCCTGTTTGCTGCAGTTACGGCTCATTTGCTGTTGTCTTTCAATTTTTTTTTTTTTTAGCTGCAATGTTAGTTCGTTCACGTGTGTTCTTTCTGGTTTTTTGATGTAGGCACTCTGGGTTATAAACTTCCCTCTCAGGACTGCTTTTATTTTTTTTATTATTATTAATTTTATTTTTTTTCTGTATGTGTATGAATGTACTGTCTGCATGCAAGTGTGTGAACCCGTGTCGTGCAATGCCACGGAGGTCAGAAGAGGGTGTCAGATTCCCCTGGAACTGGAGTGCTCCTGGAATTGGAGATTCAGACGCTTCTCGGCCGCCATGTGGGTGCTGGGGATCGAACCCAGGTCCTCTGTAAGAGCAGTCGGCGCTCTTAACCGCTAGGCCATCTCTCTAGCCCCCTCAGGACTGCTTTTAAAGTGTCCCATAGGTTTTGTTTTATTGTACTATCATTGTCATTTGTTGGTTAATCTCTTTTTTGTGCTGAGCAGAACCTAACAGCCTTGCTTGGGAGGAGAGGGCATATCACCTGCCTGCAGTTGCTGTGAGGAGCTGGTCCCTTGTCTCAGAGACCAGCTGGCTGCTTCCTGCAGCCTAGCTCCAGTGATACTCTCAACGTGGGCTCTTGGACTGGACCCACGAGACACGTGTTCCACTCTTGGCTGTAACTCCCTCCTACCCAGAGCCAGGACAGGAATTTTATCCACAACACCAGCTACCCAGGTTGGTGATCCACAAAGGGGTCTCTTTCCAACCATGCTGGCCACCCAAACAAAATGTAGGCTTAACTTAGCCTGTACTTGTGCAATAACTAATAAAAATATGGGCCAATAACTCTGTAAGGATATTAATTTGGAATCCAATTTATTCATTGTTACAGCCTGCTTTTATAGAATAAATGACATCACTACCCAGAGCAAATCATAGCTCCCCTAATTCCATGCCATTGCACACCTTGCTCCACCCAGCATTATGTATGTAGTTAGCCCATACTGCCTGTTCCCTCCTTGGGGAGGAGCCAGACTCTTGGCCATACAGCCTGAGGCATGCCAGCTAGTTTGCAATTCAAGCTGGGTTTTCCTACTGTCATTCAGTTCCAGGAATGCTTTTATTTCTTTCTTTATTTCTTCCTTGACTCATTCATTATTCAGGAGAGTGTTGTTTAGTCTCCATGTGTTTTTTTAGGTTTTAGGGCTTATCCTGGTGTTGATATCAAGTTTTATTGCACTGTGGTCTGATAGAATGCATGAGGTTATTTCAATCTTTTTGTATTTGTTGAGTTTTATTCTGTGTCCCAGCATGTGGTTTATTTTGGAGAATGTTCCGTGGGGTGCTGNCGTTGTGTTGTATTATCATTGTCATTCAGTTCCAGGAATGCTTTTATTTCTTTCTTTATTTCTTCCTTGACCCATTCATTATTCAGGAGAGTGTTATTTAGCCTTCATGTGTTCTTGTAGGTTGTCAGACTTATCCTGGTGTTGATATTGAGCTTTATTGCACTGTGGTCTGATAGAATACATGAAATTATTTCAATATTTTTGTATTTGTTGAGTTTTTTTCCATGTCCCAGTAAGTAGTCTATTTTGGAGAATGTTCTGTGGCGTGCTGAGTAGAAAGTGTATTCTCTGTTGTTTGGGTGGAATATTTAGGAGATGTCTGTGAGGTCCATTGGTGTATTGTATCATTCAGTTCACATGTCTCTCTGTTTGTTCTTTGTCCTGTTGATCTGTCCAAAGGACTTAGTGGGGTATTGAAGTCCCTTACTATTAGTGTGCTGGGGTTAATCTGTGACTTGAGGTCCTGAAGAATTTTCTTTATAAAGTTTGGTGCACTGGCATTTGGTGCATATATATTCATGATTGTGAAGTCTTCATGGTCAATTGTTCTTTGATAAAGATGTAATGGCCCTCTTTGTCTGTTTTGATTCCTTTTACTTCGAAGTCTGTTTTTTCTTATATTAAAATAGCAACACCTGGTTTCTTTTTGGTACCATTTGCGTGGAATATTTTTTTTCCATCCCTTCACCTTAAGTTGGTGCCTATACTTGAGAATGAGATGGGTTTCTTGTAGACAGCATATAGATGGGTTTTGTTTCCTAATCCAATCTCCCAGACTATGTCTTTTGATTGGGGAGTTTAGTCCATTAATATTTAAAGTTATAATTGAAAGGTGCATATTGCTTCCTTTCACCTTATTATCCATTTGCATTTTTAGTCTCAGTTTCTACTTCCGCAGTTATGTTTTTATTAGTTTCTCTTTCTAGGTGCTTGGGGGATAGTTGCTCCTCTCTTCTGCCCTTTGAATTGCTTCAAGTATTTTATGAAGAGTTGGTTTTCTAGACATGTATTCTATCATCTTGTTTATATCATGGAAGATTTTTCTCTCTTCTTCAACTATAATCGACATTTTTGCTGGGTATAGTAACCTGGGTTGGCATCCATAGTCCTTTAACACTGGGAATTCTTTGCTCCATGTTCTTCTTTCTTTCTTGTTTTGTGCTGAGAAGTCAGTTGTAATTCTGATAGGTTTCCCCTTATATGTGACTTGTTTTTCTTTGTGGCTTTCAGAATTTTGTCTTTGTTTGGGGCGTCTATCATTTTAACTATGATATGGCATGGGGAGTTTCTTTTTTGATCTTGTCTGTTTGGAATTCTGTGTGCTTCTTGTATTTGCATGTGTTTGTCTTTTTTTAGTTTGGGGAAATTTTCATCTATTATTCTGTTGAAGATCTGATCAATACTATTCTCTTGAGCTTCTTCTCTTTCCTTCATCCCTATGATGTAGAAGTTTGATCTTTTCATAGTGTCCCATATTTCTTGGTTGTTCCAAATTTGTGTATTTTTAAATTTTTCACATTCTTTATTTGAGCTTTTTAGTTGCTCTGTTATTTTCCAAACTGATATTCTTTGTTCTGATTCCTCCATTCTATTTCTGAGGTTTTTTCATTCCTTTCCTCTTGATTAAATGAGTGTTCTATTTCCTTTTTCATTTCATTCTCTGATTTCTTTAGTATTTCCACTTCCTTTTGGAGCTTCTCAATCTCTTCTTGGTGCTCCTTACTTTGCTGGTTGGCTCCCTTTTTCAGTGTTTCTGCTTCCTTCTGGAGTTTGTCATTTTCTCCCTCTAGTTCTTTTTGGAGTTTGTCATTCTGTCCCTTTAGTTCTTTCTGAAGTTTGTCATTGTCTCCCTCTATGTCCTTCTTGAGTTTTTCATTCTCTCTCCTTAGTTCTCTGACTTGTTCTTTATATTCTTTAATTTTTTTGAATAGGTCTGAAATTTTCCTCTAAGATCTGTTTCTTGGGTCACTTCCAGGGGGATCCCACTGTAGCAATCTCCTACAGGGTTNGCTCACAGCTTAGCTTGCCATAATAATTAGTACTGCTTAAATGCCTGTACATCCAATTGCTTGTGCTTTATTAGTAGGATTAAAAAGGCATCACTGGATAAGCTGTCAACCCATGAAGGGGATCAACCTGAACAGACTGGAGTCCAAAATGACATCTCCAGAGAAAATAGACTCTTTTGCTTCTCACCCACTTGTGCCACTTTCCCAAAGTCTAGGGAACAACTCGCGGAAGAGGAGGTGTGGTAGAATGTAAGGGCTGCTGCGGAGAGATTGGGGTGAATCATGAGACTACAGCAATATAGACTGGACTCCTATTTGATCAACATGCTTGTACATACAAGCTTCTCCAACTGGACTATGGGAACCTTGGGTTGTTCAAAATTTGGACATAGATACTTGCAAATTGGTTTTACATAAATGTTACTTACATTCATTGCTTATGCTTAATAATTTGGCTCACTCCAAAAAAAATGCACCAATTACCTAATTGTATGGCAAGCTGAGTAATGTCAATGTTATCTGAAAACTGTGCTATTATATTGTAGAATCCCTTAAAAAATAAACAAATAAAAGAGAAAAAAATAAAATTTCCATGAGTTTCTTCACAGACTTAGAAAAAAATCCTTAAATTCTTATGGAAAACCAAAAAACCCCTGATAGCCAAAGCAACCCTGAGCAAAAAGATTAATACAGTAAGGATCACTATGCCAGACTTCAAACTATATTACAAGGCTATCGTCATAAAAACAGCCTGGTAGTGGCACAAAAATGGACCTGTAGACCAATGGAACAAAATTGAAGATCCAAACTTGAGCTCATACAATTTTAGCCAGCTCATATTTGATAAAGGGGTCAAGAAGATTCAATAGAGGAAAGACAGCATCTTCAGCAAATGGTGTTGGCAAAACTTGTAGAAGAATAAAATTAAACCCCTACCTCTCTCCCTGTAAAAAAAAAAAATCAACTCCAAATGGATCAAAGACCTTAACATGAAACCCGAAACTCTGAAAGTGATAGAAGAAAATGTTGGCAGTAACCTACAAGATATAGGTGTAGGAAAAGACATTCTAAATCAAACAGCAGCTGCATAGAAAATAAGGTCAACAATTGACAAGTGGGACCTTATTAAACTCAAAAGCTTCTGTATAGCTAAAGAAATAATCAATGAAGTAACCCAATTGTCCCTCATCCAATGAGTGGATAAAGAAAATGTGGTACATCTACACAATAGAGTTCTATTCAGTGGTAAAGAAAGATGACATCATGAACTTTGCAGGAAAATGGATGGAACTAGAAGCTTTTATGCTAAGTCAAGTGTCACAGTCCCTGAAAATGAAAATAACAAATGGTATCCCTCATATGTGGATGCTGACACCAAATCTCTAGTTGTAAGGCAAACTGAGCAACGTTGGTGTTCTTCTTATCTGAAAGTAACTGTGCTGTTTTATAAGGTTATAAGGCTCACTTAATGAGCCCTAGAATTAACCTACCACTTAGTTTCAGACTTTGTAATTTTGGCATATGGGTAGAGGGTATGTATGCATATTTTAGAATAATATAAAATTAAAAGGAAAAATGTGAATTCATAAACATGTTTTTGAATTAACATACAGTTTATTTTCAGACATCATAATTTTGGTATATATGTGACATATATATATATATATATATATATATATATAT
>VZQC01011640.1:4054959-4087588 GCA_009823505.1 Rhizomys pruinosus
GTAACAACTATTTATAGTGGGTCCTGATGAAACTTACTTTCTAGGTGCCACAAAGGTTTTGATATGAGAGACTTTCTTGCCTCCCCCCCAGAACAAGGAGAAATATGACGATGATGGGGTTGCTCTCCAACTGTAAATTGGAGACAACTATTATAGAGGTAATCTCTTATAAAACTGGTAAAACTGCCTTCTTTAATTAACTAATAGACATAGAATTGTGAAAAGGATTACTCTCTGTTCAGAACCAAATATAACACTAAAGTCCTTAAACTATGCACTTAAGCAAAATATATCAATACAGGAGCTCTGACATCAGTAATGGATTATTCCACCAGGGAGATGTTGGCCAGGGGATCTAAGGTCCCACAAAAGGTGAAGTGAGCACCTTTTTAAAGACAGCTGTGGTTGTTAGGGATCTGGAATGTCCCCCAAAGTCCACATGGCAAATGCTTGCTTGGGTGCCAGCCTTAGTAGACTACTAAGGAGGCAGCCCCAGTGAAAAGAAGTTGGGTGAGAATACTACTACATTCAGCCAAATTATGCTTTTCATTTTGTTTCCTGGCTACCTAAGGGGTAAAGAGTAGTGAACGGCCGCCACCACATGGCTCTGTCTTCCCAGAACCTAAACCATTGTAATCAATCAACTATGTGCTAAAACCTTTGAAATTGAGCCAAAATAAAATCTTTCCTTCATCAAATTGATTCCCTGGGGAATTTGTGTCAGAATGACAAACACAAGACTGAAACTTTGTTAAGAAGAACTAGACAATCTACACCTACTAAGTTGGGTTTCCTGTAAAAAAAAAAAATCTAAAAATATCACAACTCAGGTTGTTTTATTGTGGGATTCCATGAGACATTAAAGAAAGCAAAAAATAAATTGTAAATACTTCGAGCTATTGCCTTATAAATGACATTACTCAAATTTTAAAACTTGAGAAATGGAATATAGGAAAAGAAACTTAGAGAAATAAATTAAAAATCAACAGGGTATTATGGGGCTGTAGGGGTTTGGGCACAACAGCCTGCAGATTGGTTTTGCATGAAGGACGCTTGTACTCATGGATTTTCACTTATAGCTAAAAAATGAAAAAAAAAAAACTGAGAGAAAGATGCAGGACAGTTATGGCAGAATGCATGATCTGGGAGAGGGGGGGGGGGGGGGGGAAGGGAAAGGGAAATAAGCCTGAACTGAATTGGAAAATAATGTATGAAATGCACAAAGCATCAATAAAAATTAAATTAACAAAAAAATAAAAAATTTAAAAAAAGAAAATTTAATTCATTGACTTTTAAAAATAATACATTATAAGCAAGTAGAGACTTCAAAAATGCAAATCTAGTTCATTTTTTTCTGTTTGCTTTGAGACAAGGTCTCCCTGTAGCCCCAGCTGGCCTGGAACTCACTAGGTAGACCAGACTAGCTCCAGTCTCTGCTTCCCCGAATGCTGGGATTAAAGGCATGAACCACCATGCCCAGTGTAATTCTCACAATATTAATTCTACCAATCCATGAGCATGGAAGGTCCTTCAATTTTCTGGTGTCTTCTTCAGTTTCTTTCTTTAAAGATTTAAAGTTTTGCCTGCAGAGATCTTCAACATCTTTGATTAGGATTATTCCTAGACATTTTTTTTTATGCTATTGAGAATCCTCTTGATCTCTTTCTCTGATAGCTTGCAGATATTATGTAAAAAGGCTAGTGACTATTATACATTGATTTTGTATCCTGCCACTTTGTTGGAAGGGCTGATCATTTCTAGAAGTTTGCTGGTAGGATTTTTAGGATATCTTATGTATAATATAATATATAATATAATAAGATTTAATCTTCTGCATACCAGGATACTTTGACCTCTTCTTTTCCAATTAGTAACTTTTTTTTTATTTTCTCTTACCTTATTGCTCTAAGCTAAGGTTTCAAACATTACACTGAAAAGGAGTGGGCATAGTGGGCAGACTTGTCTCATTCTTGATTTTAATGAGAATGTTTTGGTTTTCTCCCTTTATAATGATATTGACTGTAGGTTTGCTATTTATAGACTTAATTATGTTGGGACATGTTCTCTCTAATACAAGTCTCTGTATGATTTCTCTAATGAAGCCATGTAGGATTTTTTTTTATTTTTTTATTATTTTATTTATTTATTTTTTGTATGTGTATGAGTGTAGTGTCTGCATGTAGGTCTGTGCCCCCGTGTCATGCAATGCCGCAGAGGTCAGAAGAGGGTGTTGGATTCCCCTGGAACTGGAGTTCTCCTGGAATTGGAGTTACAGATGGTTCTTAGCCGCCATGTGGGTGCTGGGGATAGAACCTGGGTCCTCTGCAAGAGGAGTTGGTGCTCTTAACCGCTAGGGTATCTCTCCAGTCCCGGGGTACGCCTTTAATCCTAGTACTCGGGAGGCAGAGGCAGGTGGATCTCTGTGAGTTCAGGGTCAGCCTGGTCTACAGAGTGAGTTCCAGGCCAGCTGGGGCTATAGTGAGACCACGTCTCAAATAAAATGAAATGAAAAAATAAAATAAAATAAAATAAAATAAAATAGTGGAAGATTAGAATTTGAACCAGAATCTGATTCATATAGGTCAGTGTTAGTTCAATATTTATTCATTCATTTATTTGTTTGTTTTGGTCTTTTCGAGACAGGGTCTCCCTGTAGCCCCAGTTGTCCTGGAACTCACTCTGTAGACCAGACTGGCCTTGAACTCACAAAGATCCGCCTGCCTCTGCCTCCCAAGTGCTAGGATTTTTTTTTTAATTTTTTTTATTTATTTCTGTATGTGTATGAATGTACTGTCTGTATGCTGGTTTATCCACCCGTGTCATGCAATGCCTCAGAGATCAGAAGAAACTGGAGTTCTCCTGGAATTGGAGTCACAGACGGTTCTTAGCCGCCATGTGGGTGCTGGGGATCGAACCCGGGTCCTCTGCAAGAGCAGTTGGTGTTCTTAACCGCTAGGCTATCTCTCCAGCCCCCAAGTGCTAGGATTAAAGGCGCGCGCCACCACGCCCGGCTATTCATTCATTTAGAGCCTGTGTCTGTTCAAATTTTAGTCACACTGAGGTAGGCACTATCAGCACAGAGTCGGGGTTCNCCTGGCCAACATCTCCCTGGTAGAATAATCCATTGCTGATGTCAGAGCTCCTGTATTAATATATTTTGCTTAAGTGCATAGCTTAAGGACTTTAGTATTATATTTGGTTCTGAACAGAGGATAATCCTTTTCACAGTTCTTATGCCTATTAGTAAATTAAAGAAGGCAGTTTTACCGGTTTTATAAGAGATTACCTCTATAATAGTTGTCTCCAATTTACAGTTGGAGAGCGACCTCATCATCATCATATATCTCCTTTTTCTATGGGGGGGGCATTATACCCATTTCTAGCTTGGCACCCTTCCTTGCCCCACCCCTGAGTTCACACCTTCTGTCAATCCTGCTAGAGTCCATTGTGCCATATTACTCACTCTGCACTGCCAGCTCATCCCCTGAGCTCTAGTTAGCCTATCCAGTGTCTCTTTTCTAAAGAAGGTTGGGTCTTCCTCACCTGACCATCAGCTGCTAATATTTCCTCAGGCAAGGTTGGGTTCTGCTATCCCTTTCTGCAGTTCTGTGCTGGGATTTTTTCCAGTTGAGCTTGCATGGGTCTTGTGCATGCTGATACCACATTAGGTTTCTTTTACTCCATCAATATTGTTTTTGCTTACAGATAAGAAAAACAAACATGTCACCCTTGTAATTCTGTCTGGCTTCTTTAAAGTAATATGACGGTATCCTTTTTCCATCCATTTTCTTGGTAGTGTCTTCTTTAATTCTTTACACTGCACTGTGTGTGTGTGTGTGTGTGTGTGTGTGTTTATATATGTCAAGTAATTGTTTAATACTCAAACATAGATTTTAAATTTCCATTGTATGTATACTTCCTATCTGCCAGGACAAGAAACTTAGGAAGCTTAAATTACAGTCATATCATTTGCATATTATAGATTCTTCTTTTTCCTCCTATCTTCTCCCTGTATCTGTTTTCTCTCACCATTTGATGTTTTTTTATTTCTAAATTAAAAATGCCTCTACTGGCTTAATGTGTCCATTTTTATTTGGATTTCATTTGCATTTAGCAATTTCTTCCATCCCTGTTTACACCCACATGATGAGTTGTTTTTCTTCTTTCATAAGTCAATGCTTTATTCATTGTACAAAACTGGCTTTGTTTTATGTTTTTTTTTTTTTTAGAATGATGTACATTGTATTTTTGCTGCTGGTGAGACCATACTTCTAACTCAACCATAATTTTCTCCTAGGAGCCCAAAGACACTTTATTACTTTGCCTCCTCAGTTCCATTACTGCCAAAGAGAAATGAGTCCACATAATTATTGATTTTTATAAGTAATGGCTCTTTCCCCACCCCTGGCTGTTTTTAGTACTATCTCATGAATTCTGCAATTTTTTTAAGATCACACTGTTGAATCTAAATGTGGTTTGTTTCCTCACTTTATCGTGTTTGTGAATTATTGAACTCTCTGAAGGCACAGCTTTATCACTTTCCTAAATGTGACTTCCTTCTCAGCATTCTTTTTCTTGCATTCTTGCTGTTTTTCTTTGTCCCCCCTTAAGATATGGAGTTCATATTTGCCATAATTTGTGTTTGAACTCTATCTCATTCATGCATTTTATTTCCAATTTCTATGCTGCACACAAGAGTTATTTCTGAGGTATAATTTCTAATGGACTCATGATTTTCTATTTCATTTTCTGTTACAACATCAATTTTTTGTATATGTATTTGTGTTGAGGATTGTTTATGTGCACATGCCCCTTCTGTGCACACATATGACAGAAGACATCCATGTGTACTTCCTCAGTTACCATCTGCCTTGTTTTAGAGACAGGTTCCCTCACTGGCCTGGAACTTGACAATAGCCAGAGAATCAGACTCAAGGATCCACCTGTTCCCATCTTCTCAAAATTTAGATTATCACTTGGCAGTGCAGAGTAGATGTTAACAATACTTATTTCATTTTTATGTATATATACTTGTGTATATTTGCATACGTGTCTACACACATGTGTTAATGTTCCCCCTGAGACTGAAGAGAGTGTTGAATCCTCTGGAGCTGACCTTACAGGTGGTTGTGAGCAATCAGAAGTGGGTGCTGGAAAGTGAACTGTATTTTTGCTATAATAGCAAGCACTATTAAACACTGATTCATCTGACCCTGAAGAATTATTTCATTATATGAGTTTGGGGCATCAAATTCAAGGTTCTCAAACTTGTTTTCAAGGGTAGCACAACTCAACCCCCAATTACAATTAAATATTAAAAAATTTAACAGTAATTGTAAATGTTCTGGCCTCAAGTTTCCCCCTAAATATGCTTGCTCTTATTTTTTAAACAAAAGTTACAATCTCTTCTTTTGCTTCCCTGTTTATTCACGATCTTTGTTTAATATTTGTGTGAGATTCTATCTTACATCCGAATGTCTGCAAGCCTTGAAGATCTTACCTGCTGCTTGTTACAGCAGTTAACTCTTGTTCGTGTGACTTGTTTCCTTGTGTGCTGGTTAGCTTTAGTGTCAACTTGACACACCTGGGCTGGAGCAGCCTCAGTTGGGGAATTTACTCCATTGGCCTGAGCTGTGGCCATGTCTGTGGGTTATTTTCTTGATTTATTGAGTGTCATTGAAGGGTCCAGCCCACCTTGGCTGGCTCCACTACTGGGCAGGTTGTTGGGTATTGTATAAGAAAGCAGGCTGAGCCTGGGCCTGGGGAGCAAGCCAATAAGCAGCATTCCTCCATTGGCTGTGCTGCAGTTCATGCCTCCAGGTTCCTACCCTGAGTTCGAACCTCGGGCTCCCTCGGTGATGAACCCTGGGCATGTGAGACAAATAAACCCTTTCTTCCCCAAGTTTGACTGCAATTGAAGGTACAGTAGAACTGTATGCCCATTTGTGCTTGATATGAAGAAAACCAAAAAGACAAAAACAAAACAAAACAAAAAGAAACTTCAACAAAATGTAGTGGTGTCTTGGGGCAGGAAATACGGGAGAACTCAACGAGTTAGGGTCATGGTATTAGCGAATTTTTCTGCGTTATTCAGGGCATTGCATTGTACTCTCATTTATGAAATTGGGAGTGTGTGGCAGTGCGTGCTCATATAACTGACTTTGGAAGCAGGGTCTTCAGACATGAGCCTGTTATTATATTTAAAGGTAAACCTTTATTTCCCAACTTCTGACATCTAAAAGTTCCACAGTGGCCAAAATTTCATTACTGTTTGAGACATAAGCATTGGAAATTTGAGTCTGTCAAGGACATGTGAGATTCATCCCCTTGGATGGCAGGTGCAAAAAGTGCATTATTTTATTATGTCCTTGTATGATTAGATGGATTTTTTCTTAATCTTATGGGTAGCTATTTCCTCTGAAATATTCTTCATACAGAGAGGCTCATTAAGACTCACTTAAGAGGCTCAGGAAGTAAATAAAAACTTACAATGTTCAGGAAACTCTTGTAAATTACAAGATTCACAAGGTTGCTCCAGGAGGTCATATTAGCTGTGACAATGTCTGGTGTGAACAGTCTCTGCTTGGCTGAGCTTGCTGAATGCAGAGTACAACTACCATGAGTTATCACAGATGCTGCACTTTTATGTGATGCAGCTATTTTTGAATCATCTGGATGATTCCACACTACTGGAAATATCTTCTCACCTATTTACTCACTGGTTTGCTAAACAAGACATGGATGGAATCATTTATATGGTATGTGGTCAGTGCTTATTTGGGAGAAACAGATAATTATTTACTTCTTCCTCGGAAAAGTCACACAAGTAGTCTAACATTTTTTTTTCCAGTCCTAGTTTATATTCTGACAGCTGGAATTTATGTTGAGTTGCTGCAAGTAGGAAGGGGTTCTCCATGTCTGTAGCAAGGAGGAGACATTAGTCTCATTAAATCTGTTCTCAAAATCAATATTTGTGAGCTGCAGCATACTTCCAATGAATACACTTGTTTTATAATGGTTCAATAGCTTTCCATCTGGGAATTCATTTCTGTCTCTCATAGTATACGCTACGTCTCCAACAGCATGTTGCTCTTATGCAAAATGTTGATAACTCCCTCCCTTTTTTTTTAAACTGGGGAAATAACTTGTTCATAGCAACTCTTCCATAGTGATGGAAGAGATAATTGTACACATATCCCTTTGCATCCATTCTTGTCTTTCTTCCAACTCTAGCTTTCTTTCCTAGATGATGTTTAATGAGCTTTTTATTTGAGTCTCTCTGTTGACAATCACAGCTTTTCATCAGGTATTTTTCCCTAAGTACCTGCTCCATTCTCTTAGTAGTTAACTCCATGATTCAATGACTGATGAAAATTTCTTTTGATTGTTTTGGAGTGCTTTTTAAAACTTTTATTTGTGTACTAATATTATTTATGTTAAAGGACATGTGCGTGAATGTGCACTTGCATGTGGTGTGATGCAAACATGGTAGACTGTCAGCAGTAAGTCCTTTCTTTCTGCAATGGATTCTGTAGGTGAATTTCTGTAAAAGCAACAAGCACTTTTTTTAAAATTTAATTTTTATTGATGCTTTGTGCATTTCATACATTTTTCCAATTCAGATCAGGCATATTTCCCTTTCCCTTCCCCCCCACCCCCACCCCATCCCAGATCATGCATTCTGCCATAACTGTCCTGCATCTTTCTCTCAGTTTTTTTTTTTTTGGGAAGTTTCATTTCTTGTCTTATCATAAGTGTCAATCCCATACTATCTGATCGCTGGCCACATCCCCCTAAATTTTATATTCCAAAATATGCATACATTCATGCCACACACATATACACAAAAAACCACAAAATTCTGGAAACGCAGCTACGTCTCCAACAGCATTTGCTATAAGTGCGTTTAAGCAATTAAATGCTTCGAATCCTAATACTTTAACCCCCTATTTACCTTTTAAACTGAGAGAATACATAAACCTTGTTGCCATAGCCAAGGCCTTCTGGTCATTAGTTGCATTTGAGAAAAAAAGAGATAAAACTAACAAAAATTGTGATGATCCATATCCCTTTGCTATTCTTTGCTTTCTTCCTACAGCTAGCTTTCTTTCGTAGAAATGATGTTTAGATGAGCTTTTTATTTGAGTCTCTCTGTTGACAATCACAGCTTTTCGATCAGGTATTTTTCCCTAAAGTACCTGCTCCATTCTCTATGTATTCTATGATTCAATGACTGATGATTTCTTTTGATGGTTTTGGAGTATCGCTTTTTAAACTTATTTTTGTGTACTAATATTATTTATGTTAAAGGAGCATGTGCGTGAATGTGCACTTGCATGTGGTGTGATGCAAACATGGTAGACTGTCAGCAGTAAGTCCTTTCTTTCTGCAATGGATTCTGTGGTGAATTTCTGTAAAAGCAACAAGCACTTTCTTTTTAAAATTTATGTTTATTGATGCTTGCGTCATTTCATACATCTCTTTCCAATTTGCAGAACATATTCCCCTTTCCCTTTCCCACCCCACCCCAGCCATCCCGATCGCATTCGGCCATAACTGTCCCTCATCTTTCTCTCAGGTTTTTTTTTTTTTTCATTTTTTTTTAGCAGTAGGATGATAGTGATGAGTAACAGCATCCTCACTTGTGCAAACCACGCAGCCTTGTGCCAAATAACAGCCCCACGGCTCCCTTGACATCCAGCTGGAGGGGGAACTTGTTGTATGTTAATCATGTTGATCAAATGAGTGTCCAGACTACATTGCTGTAGTTTTCAACCATCACCCAATCGCAGCCTTTACATGTTACCATTCCCCCTCTGCGCAGAGTANTCTAATGAATGATTTTCTATTTCATTTTCTGTTACAACATCAATTTTTTGTATATGTATTTGTGTTGAGGATTGTTTATGTGCACATGCCCCTTCTGTGCACACATATGACAGAAGACATCCATGTGTACTTCCTCAGTTACCATCTGCCTTGTTTTAGAGACAGGTTCCCTCACTGGCCTGGAACTTGACAATAGCCAGAGAATCAGACTCAAGGATCCACCTGTTCCCATCTTCTCAAAATTTAGATTATCACTTGGCAGTGCAGAGTAGATGTTAACAATACTTATTTCATTTTTATGTATATATTATTGTGTATATTGCATACGTGTCTACACACATGTGTTAATGTTCCCCCTGAGACTGAAGAGAGGTTTAATCCTCTGAGCTGACCTTTACAGGTGGTTGTGAGCAATCAGAAGTGGGTGTGGAAAGTGAACTGTATTTTTGCTATAATAGCAAGCACTATTAAACACTGATTCATCTGACCCTGAAGAATTATTTCATTATATGAGTTTGGGCCATCAAATTCAAGGTTCTCAAACTTGTTTTCAGGGTAGCACAACTCAACCCCCAATTAACATTAAATATTAAAAAGTTTAACAGTAATTGTAAATGTTCTGGCCTCAAGTTTCCCCCTAAATATGCTTGCTCTTATTTTTTAAACAAAAGTTACAATCTCTTCTTTTGCTTCCCTGTTTATTCACGATCTTTGTTTAATATTTGTGTGAGATTCTATCTTACATCCGAATGTCTGCAAGCCTTGAAGATCTTACCTGCTGCTTGTTACAGCAGTTAACTCTTGTTCGTGTGACTTGTTTCCTTGTGTGCTGGTTAGCTTTAGTGTCAACTTAGACACACTGGCTGGAGCAGCCTCATTGGGGAAATACTCCATTGGCCTGAGCTGTGGCCATGTCTGGGTCTTTTTTCTTGATTTATTGAGTGTCATTGAAGGGTCCAGCCCACCTTGGCTGGCTCCACTACTGGGCAGGTTGTTGGTATTGTATAAGAAAGCAGGCTGAGCCTGGGCGGGAGCAAGCCATAAACACATCCTCCATGGCCTGTGCTCGCAGTTCATGCCACTAGGTTCCTACCCTGAGTTCGAACCTCGGGCTCCCTCGGTGATGAACCCTGGATGTGTAAGACAAATAAACCCTTTCTTCCCCAAGTTTGACTGCAATTGAAGGTACAGTAGAACTGTATGCCCATTTGTGCTTGATATGAAGAAAACCAAAAAAGACAAAAACAAACAAAAAAGAAACTTCAACAAAATGTAGTGGTGTCTTGGGGCAGGAAATACGGGAGAACTCAACGAGTTAGGGTCATGGTATTAGCGAATTTTTCTGCGTTATTCAGGGCATTGCATTGTACTCTCATTTATGAAATTGGGAGTGTGTGGCAGTGCGTGCTCATATAACTGACTTTGGAAGCAGGGTCTTCAGACATGAGCCTGTTATTATATTTAAAGGTAAACCTTTATTTCCCAACTTCTGACATCTAAAAGTTCCACAGTGGCCAAAATTTCATTACTGTTTGAGACATAAGCATTGGAAATTTGAGTCTGTCAAGGACATGTGAGATTCATCCCCTTGGATGGCAGGTGCAAAAAGTGCATTATTTTATTATGTCCTTGTATGATTAGATGGATTTTTTCTTAATCTTATGGTAGCTATTTCCTCTGAAATATTCTTCATTACAGAGAGGGCTCTTAAGACTCACTTAAGAGGCTCAGGAAGTAAATAAAAACTTACAATGTTCAGTGAAACTCTTGTAAATTACAAGATTCACAAGGTTGCTCCAGGAGGTCATATTAGCTGTGACAATGTCTGGTGTGAACAGTCTCTGCTTGGCTGAGCTTGCTGAATGCAGAGTACAACTACCATGAGTTATCACAGATGCTGCACTTTTATGTGATGCAGCTATTTTTGAATCATCTGGATGATTCCACACTACTGGAAATATCTTCTCACCTATTTACTCACTGGTTTGCTAAACAAGACATGGATGGAATCATTTATATGGTATGTGGTCAGTGCTTATTTGGGAGAAACAGATAATTATTTACTTCTTCCTCGGAAAAGTCACACAAGTAGTCTAACATTTTTTTTTCCAGTCCTAGTTTATATTCTGACAGCTGGAATTTATGTTGAGTTGCTGCAAGTAGGAAGGGGTTCTCCATGTCTGTAGCAAGGAGGAGACATTAGTCTCATTAAATCTGTTCTCAAAATCAATATTTGTGAGCTGCAGCATACTTCCAATGAATACACTTGTTTTATAATGGTTCAATAGCTTTCCATCTGGGAATTCATTTCTGTCTCTCATAGTATACGCTACGTCTCCAACAGCATGTTGCTCTTATGCAAAATGTTGATAACTCCCTCCCTTTTTTTTTAAACTGGGGAAATAACTTGTTCATAGCAACTCTTCCATAGTGATGGAAGAGATAATTGTACACATATCCCTTTGCATCCATTCTTGTCTTTCTTCCAACTCTAGCTTTCTTTCCTAGATGATGTTTAATGAGCTTTTTATTTGAGTCTCTCTGTTGACAATCACAGCTTTTCATCAGGTATTTTTCCCTAAGTACCTGCTCCATTCTCTTAGTAGTTAACTCCATGATTCAATGACTGATGAAAATTTCTTTGATTGTTTTGGAGATGCTTTAAAAACTTTTATTTGTGTCATAATATTATTTATGTTAAAGGACATGTGCGTGAATGTGCACTTGCATGTGGTGTGATGCAAACATGGTAGACTGTCAGCAGTAAGTCCTTTCTTTCTGCAATGGATTCTGTAGGTGAATTTCTGTAAAAGCAACAAGCACTTTTTTTAAAATTTATTTTTATTGATGTTTGTGCATTTCATACATTTTTCCAATTCAGATCAGGCATATTTCCTTTCCTTCCCCCCCACCCCCACCCCATTCCCAGATCATGCATTCTGCCATAACTGTCCTGCATCTTTCTCTCAGTTTTTTTTTTTTCATTTTTTAGCTATAAGTGATAATCCATGAGTACAAGCATTTCGTGCAAAACCAACCTGCAGGCTGTTGTGCCCAAACCCCCACAGTCCACCATCCAGTGGGGGGGTAACAGGTTGTTTGTTCAATCAGTTGATCAAATGAGTGTCCAGACTACATTGCTGTAGTTTCACCATTCACCCCAATCGCAGCCTTTACATGTTACCATTCCCTCCTCTTCCTCAGGTTGTTCCCTAGGCTTAGAAAAGGGGCACAGGTGGATGAGAAGTAAAACAGTCCACTCTCTCTGGAGCTGGTGACTTGGACTCTGGTCAATTCTGGCTGTTTCCTTTCATGGGCTGACAGTTTGTCCAGGAGTAACCTTTCAATCCTACTAATGAAGCACAAGCAATTAGATATATAGGTATTTAAGTAGCACTAATAGTTATGGTAGGTTACTTTGGCATAGACACATATGTTTGGATGATATGTTAATCCATGAAGCACTTTTATCCACTAACCCACCTCTAAAGCTTAGTATTCTGGATTTCTTGTGCCCTTTTTCATCTACACTTGCCCAAATAAAGGTACATTCCCCACCATGAAAAGACTCTCTACCTTTGTGGATTGGATTTAGAAAGCTCTCCCAACAAGCTCCCTTCTAATTATTCTTACCTTTCCTCATTTTGTAATTTCTTCAGACGAAATAAACTTCAGTCTGATTTTGTGGTAAAATATAATCATTCAGCAAATCCTAACCTTTTTGTGATGCCCTTTTTTAGTCTCATCAAAGTAGTTTTCACCCTGACAACAACAGCAACAACAAAAAGCAGTACCAGTCTTTTACTGTAATTGCTCTGAAGAAATAGATACATACCATCAGAATTTTATTGGCTCTTTTTTATATGTACTCATTTTTCTTCTCTATTACTCTTTTTAGGTATTTATTTATTTATTTATTTATTTATTTATTTATTTATTTTAATTTTTTAAATTTTATTTTATTTATTTATGTGTATGAATGTACTGCTTTGCGTGTAGGTCTGTGCACCCGTGTCGTGCAATGCTGCGGAGGTCAGAAGAGGGTCTCGGAATCGCCTGGAACTGGAGTTCTCCTGAAATTGGAGTTACAGATGGTTCTCAGCCGCCATGTGAGTGCTGGGGATTGAACCCAGGTCCTCTGCAAGAGCAGTCAGCGCTCTTAACCGCTAGGCCATCTCTCCAGCCCCCATAGGTATGGTTTTTAGACAGGGTCTCCCTGCAGCCTCAGATGGCATGGAACTCACTCTGTATATCAGGCTGGCCTTAAACTCACAGAGATGTGTCTACCTCTGCCTCCTGAGAGCTGGGATTAAAGGCATGCATCACCATGCTCAGTTTGTATTACTCTAAATTTCAGCAAAGATGTTTTAAAATAATCCATTCATGTCAACGGACTTAGCATATTCCTCATTGTACTTACTAGAGTACCCACATAGGAAATACCTTTCAATTAGTCTGTAGAAAATCAAATATCATCTGAACAGTCTGTAGAAAGTAACTGTACTGTTCTTATTTTTGTTTTGACCAAGGTTGGAGAAAATCACACAATTAATTCAATTAATTAAGTCAACAACTGCTAGAATTAGGTTTTTCTGAGTTCTAAGTTCATAGGAAATTCATCGTTTATCACACAGAGTGAGGGGAAATACATTTCTATGTTCCTGGATATCTCTGTGGTTATTTATGTCAAAGTTCATGAAACAAGTTTACATATCTTACTTATTTGATTTCCCTGGTACAAACCCTCTATCTCTCCATATACAAGTCAGTGTAGACCTTCCCTGGACAGAGGTGAGAAAATTTGTTGTGATTTTATAGCAGCTCTTCAAAGTGTCCCATGTTTCCCCCTCATTTGCAGGTAAGAGGAAGCCTACCCCCATCTGTAAACCAAGTACAGCCTTGGATTATAAATGTACTTACTTCTAGTTCTTTCCTGTCTCGTGACTCCAGACATGTTGGACAGGCCAGGTTAGATCACATGGAATGGAATATGCATACCCACCTGTGAAACTATCAGAATTGTACTTAGTCCTCAGGAGTGGAACATTCTCCCACTCAAGGCAGGATTGTGGCTGTCTCATATATCCAGGTTGCTCTATTTCCTGATAATTTGGGAATTGTAAACTGTTGTCCTGCAGGACATGGTGAATGCTTCTACTACTGAAGCTCCTTTATGGGAATTGAAGGGTTTTCTTCTCTTTTTAAGAAAGCATTATGATGCCTGTGGTATGATACTGGGTCTCTCTTAATGTTCTCCCATTTCTCCAGTCAATCACAGCTAATTTTGATTGTGATGGCATATCTTTTTTCCCCATTACTTCTTTATTTTTTTTCATTTTTAACAATAAGTAATAATTTATGAGTACAAGCATCCTTCATGTAAAACTAATTTGCAAGCAGTTGTGCCCAAACCCACACAGCCCAAGGGTCCCACCATCCAGCTGGGGGGCGGGGAGTTTGTATGTACAATCAAGTTGATCAAATATGTGTCCAGTGTATAATGCTGTAGTTTCACCATTCGCCCCAATTGCAGCCCTTACATTCTACCATGCCCCCTCTTCCACAGATTGTTCCCTAGGCTTAGAAAAGAGGCACAGGTGGACAAGAGGCAAAACAGTCTACTTTCTCTGAAGCTGTTGTTTTGGTCTCTGGTCAATTCTGGCTGTTTCCTTTCATGGGCTGACAGTTTGTCCAGGAATAACCTTTCGATCCTACTAATGAAGCACAAGCAATTAGATATATAGGTATTTAAACAATACTAATTGTTATGGTAGGTTACTTTGGTATAGACACAGATGTTTGGATGGTATGTTAATCCATGAGTTACGTTTTTTCTGTAAAATATGACAGGGTCTTACTGTGGCTTATAAAATCTCCTAACCACTAGAGGATGTAAGCTTGTGGCATCAGCTGTGGGTTATTCCTCCAAGGAGGGCTCTAATAGCCAATTAGATTTGGGATATACAAGCATATGGCTGCCACTGTTGCACACTATGTCTAGGCAGGTGAGGTGTAGCTGGTGCTGATGGAGGAGCCTTGCTTGACTCAAGGAGACCTATATTTGCTTTATTGGTTTAGTGGCCTTTGGTAACACTCTCTGGTATTCCAGAGACCAACTACACTTGCAAGTGTGGTCTCAAAACATCTTTCCCATGCTTATCTCAGGTCTTCGACAGCAGGGCCTTATTGCCTCTCTTCTTGCAGGTATCCCAGTTTACAGGCAAGAAGCCTTTACCTTTTTTGGGGGGGGGGCTTTTTGTTCTGTTGATCTGTCTAAAGGACTTAGTGGGGTAAATTGAAGTCCCCTACTATTAATGTACTGGGGTTAATCTGTGCCTTGAGATCCTAAAGAATTGTCTTTGTAAATTTTGGTGCACTGGAGTTTGGTGCATACATATTCATGATTGTGAGATCTTCATCATCAATTGTTCCTTTAATAAAGTTGGAATGACCCTCTCTGACTCTTGATTTCTTTTGCTTTGAAGTCTATTTTGTCTGATATTAGAATAGCAACACCTGCTTTCTTTTTGGTAACATTTGCTTGGAATAATTTCTTCCATCCCTTCACCTTAATTTGGTTCCTATCCTTGAAATTGAGATGGGTTTCTTGTAGATAGCATATAGCCGAGTTTTGTTTCCTAATCCATTCTCCCAGTCTATGACTTTTGATTGGGGAGTTTAGCTCATTAATATTTAATGTTATAATTGAAAGATGGATGTTACTTCCTTTCACTTTATTATCCTTTTGGACTTCTAGCCTCTGATTTTACTCCTATGGTTATGTTTTTATTAGTTTCTTTTCCTAGGTGTTTGAGGATTGTTGCTCCTCTCTTCTGCCCTTTGAATTGCTTCAAGTGTTTTATGAAGATTTGGTTTTCCAGACATGTATTCTATCATCTTGTTTATGTCTTGGGAGATTTTTCTCTCTCTTTCAACTATAATCAACATTTTTTGCTAGGTAAAGTATTCTGGGTTGGCGTCCATAGTCCTTTAACACTGGGAATGCTTTGCTCCATGTTCTTCTTGCTTTCATGGTTTGTGCCGAGAAGTCAGTTGTAATTATGATGGGCTTCCCTTTGTAAGTGACTTGTTTTTCTTTTGTAGCCTTCAGAATTTTGTCTTTGTTTTGGGCGTCTAGCATTTTAACTATGGTATGGAGTGGGGAGTTTATTTTCTGATCTTGTCTACTTGGAGTCCTATGTGCTTCTTGTATTTGTATGGGTTTGTCTATTTTTAGTTTGGGAAAATTTTCATCTATTATTCTGTTGATGATCTGATCAATACTAGTCTCTTGAGATTCTTCTCCTTCCTCTATGCCTATGATGCAGAAGTTTGATCTTTTCATAGTGTCTCATATTTCCTGGTTGTTCCAATTTGTGTATTTTTAAATTTTTCGTATTCTTTATTTGAGCTCTTTAGTTGCTCTGTGTTATCCTCCAGATCTGATATTCTTGTTCTGCTTCCTCTATTCTACTTCTGAGCCTTTTTCCTTTCTTTCTTCTTCATTGGATGAGTGTCCTAATTACTTTTTCATTTCATCCTGTTTTCATTATTATTTCCATTTCCTTTTTGGGCTTCTCAATCTCTTCTTGGTGCTCCTTTCTTCATTGGTTGGCTTCCATTTTCATTGTTTCTATTCCTTTCAGAGATTGTTTTCTTCTCCCTCTAGTTCTTTCTGGAGTTTGTCAATCTGTTCCTTTAGTTCTTTCTGCAGTTTGTCATTGCATCCCTCTAGGTCCTTTTTGGGTTTTTCATTCTCTCTCTTTATTTCTCTGAATTCTCCTTTATTTTCTTTAATTTCTCTGTATAGGTCTGCAATTATTCCTCTAAGATCTGTTCCTTGGGTCACCTCAAGGGGAATCCCATTGTAGCTATCTCCTATAGGTTTGGTAGAGCCTGGTGTGTGATTATTCTATTCCTTTCCCATGTTTTCCCTTTGTCGTGTCCCTGGCATGTGGATTTCCTTTTTGTGATTCAAATCACAAATGTCTTTTCACTATTTTAGCAGACGGTTTTGCTTACCTCCTTCTGATGCTTTTTTTTTTTTTTTCTTTTCTCCTCCTTGTTTATGGAGTATTGACTTGTCTAGGTTTCAGGCTATCAATTTTGTTTATATATTGGATATTTGAAGCCTAAGTCACTCTTCTCTTCCTGTTCTGAAGGTTCTCCAAAAAACAGTCTACTTGGATACTCTCTCACCAATTCCAGTTGGTAGTGGGGGGGGGGTGGGATATATGCCTGACTTAGCCCCCACCCCGGTACCTGCCTGGAGTGACTTCTGGGTTCCTGTGCCTCAGGAACCAGCCCCCACAAAGCCACAGAGGCACCAAACCTGAGCTGCCAATCACTGGCTGCAAAGGCAAAGGGCAGCTTTGGCCAAACAGCCACCCCCTACAAAAGGGTTCAGAGTTGGGACTCTATTCCAGCAGCCCAGGAGACAATCTACCCTAAAAATCTACTTGTCTGGAGTGACTTCTGGGTTCCTGTGCCTGAGGAGCCAGCCCACACAAAGCCACAGAGGCTCCAATCCTGACCAACCAGTCGCCAGCTGCAAAGGTGAAGGGTGGCTTCACCCAGAGAGCCACTCCCTACAAAAGGGTTCAGAGTTGGGACCCTTTTCCAGCAGAGCAGGAGACAATATACCCTAAAATCTACCTGCTTGGAGCAACTTCCGGGTTCCTGAGCCTCAGGAGCAGGCCCACACAAAGCCACAGAGGCACCAAACCTGACCTGCCAGTCACCAGCTGCCTGATGGCATCTCTTTTAATGAAGCTCATCTGAAAGGTAATTTGGCGTCAGCTCCTTTGGACAAATTCACAGTAATGAAAATGCCTTTGCTTCTAAGCTCTTGAGAGGTGATCAGAAACCATCAGAGTGTTGCCTCTGACTGAGGACAGGCCCTTCCATGAGAGCAGCCTTTCTCCCCTCTTCAACAAATTTTAATGGCCGGCTGCATTCTTGACTTAATGGTACATGATGTTCAGTTATAGAATGAACCTTTAACCTAAAGCTTAAAATTTCAAGTTTTCCTTTGTAGAATGGAACATGGCAGGCTGTCCAGTTGAAGAGTGTTAGGAAAGGAGGCTGTGGAACTTCTCTCCTTCTACATTTTCATATTCACTAATTTGAAGCTAACTATAAAAAAGCCAATTCTAGGGGAATGGATGGAAGATAGAAGCTTCAAAATTTATATACTGGCCTGTATGATCATGTTCCTGTATCCTGCCTCCTGCACTTTAGGTTGAGAAACACTTTGACAGACACATTACATTCCCTGGACTCCTATCTTTCTCCTTTCTCTCATTATAAAGGCACTTTTTGCTGTTCTTTGTAGCAAGGGGCATTTTTGCTTCCTCTGAGAGGGTTCAGGGATCATATTGGTCTTTGAAAGAGGATATACATCATTCTGTCCCGATATTGGTGGGAAGTCAGTTAACTTCTCAGGCATGTAGCTCTGCTTTGTATCACAAGAAATTTTTTTAATAAAAAAATCCTCAGGAGAGAAATGTGTATTTCCCAAATCAGAAGATAAAAAGAAAACCCGGGACTGGAGAGATAGCCTAGCGGTTAAGAGCACCGACGCTCTTGCAGAGGACCCGGGTTCGATCCCCAGCACCCACATGGCGGCTAACAACCGTCTGTAACTCCAATTCCAGGAGAACTCCAGTTCCAGGGGAATCCGAGACTCTCTTCTGACCTCCGCGGCATTGCACGACACGGGTGCACAGACCTGCATGCAGACAGTACATTCATACACATACAAAGATAAATAATAATAATAAAAAAAAAAAATTAAAAAAAAAAAAAAAAGAAAACCCAAAGAAAGATGTCACACATGGGTAAAATAATATTGATGAGCGTTCTTGCAGTTGCTGTTGCATATGTAGCAATCTATAATATGTTTTAAATAAAAACAGACGAATACATAATCCATGACATTCATAAATACTGGCTCTATAATTCATTTCCCAGAAGAAATAAAAATCATACTGTTTGAATAAAAGCATCAAAGATTGTTCTAGAACATGATGCTTTGGTTAAAGGTAAGTATAATGATAGTTTGAAATTGAAATATTATTCAGAGGCTCCCAACCCAAAGGCCTGGTCCCTAACATAGGTGTTTTCAGGATGTGAAGATTTAGGAGGCGATTTGAACATGAGAGATCTTACTTCATCAATAGGTTTATCCATGGATGGATTCATTCAGGTCACTGGGAAACTGGGAAGTGATGAGAACTTAGGATATAGGGGCTCATGAGAGGAAATATCTCAGTGGAAATGTACCATTAGAGCATTTGTTTCTCTCTCAGTATTGATTGATCTATCTATGTATCATCTATCTATCATCTATCTATCATTTATCATTATCAATTATCTTTCAGAAAATCAATCATCTATCATCTAGTTATCTATCATCTATCAATATCTATCAATCATCTATCTACATATCATCCATATGTCATCTATTTATCAACTTATCATCTATCCATATCAATCAATCAATCAATCAACAATCTATCATTTATCTATCAAATATCTATCTATCTATCTATCTATCTATCTATCTATCTACTCTATCTGTCATTTATCAATCATCATGGTCTATTAATCAGTCAATGATCTATCATCTATTGTCATCTATTAATCAATAAATCAATAAGTCAGTCATCTATCATCTATCTATCTATCTATCTATCTATCTATCTATCTATCTAATCTACCAATGATCTAACTTCAAAATCATCTATTTACCCATCCACCCAATCATGTAACTATCTATGCATTTGCTTATCTATCTATCCCATCTATCTATCCATCCATCCATCACTGCCACTATTATCTTTTAAATATCTAATATCTATCAATATATTTTCATATATTTTATTTGCTTGTTTGTATTATGTAATTACCTATTTCTCTTTCCATACATCCATGTTCCTGGTTATCTATCTATCAATCTATCTATTGACCTATCATCTATCTATCTATCTAGCACCCTATTATCTATCTATCTATCTATCTATCTATCTATCTATCTATCTATCCACCTACCCATTCCTACATCTATCCATACATCTATGGATATGCCTTCCTGTATATCTGTATATCTATCTTTCCTCTCTCTCTCTCTCTCTCTCTCTCTCTCTATTTCCTCTCTTATCCTTTTTTCTCCTTCCTAGATGCTATGATATGAGCATCTTTGCTCCACCATGGGTTTCTAACATGATTCTTTCTTTTCTTTCTTTCTTTTTTTTTTTTTTTTTTTGTCTTTTTGAGACAGGGTCTTCCTGTAGTTCTAGTTGTCCTGGAAATTTCTACATAGACCAGACTGGCCTTGAACTCACAGAGATCTCATTTCCTCTATCTCCTGAGTGCTGAGATTAAAGGCATGCACCACCATGCTCAGCCATGATTCTTCCTCATCACACTCCTGTCAATAGAATAAAGAGACATTAATGGAAACTTCTTCAACAATCAACAATCTAACATTTTTATTTTTTGAGATGCTCATTCTCAGACACCTTTATAACAGTGACTCTCAGATGACAATACAGTAGGTTTTAATAAGTAGAGTTATAAAAATGCAGTAGTTGTTATAGGCAAAGGCATCTTTACAATTAGGCATTGGACCATCTCTAAGGATTTATATGCCATGTGTCTGTCAATACATATCGGTGATATAATATCCAAGGTAAATTTCAGTGCCCTTTAGTGCAGACCAAAAGGGGTTGTTGAGCACATACTAATCAGAGTCCCTTTTTAAATATTTTCTTTATTATTTTCTGTGTATGAGTGTGTTGCCTGTATGTACGTACATAAGTTCATCCATGTTTCACAATGACCAGGGAGATCAGCAGTAGGTGCAGGATCTCCTGAAACTGGAGTTATGGATAGCTGTTAACTGCCATGTGGGTACTAGGTATCAAACTCTGATCCTCTGAAAGAGGAGCTCTTAAAGGCGGAACCAACTGTCCACCCCCTGTACACAGTTTTTGATATTTCGGAAACCTGAAGAGAAAGTAGAATATGTCTCCTTAAAATAATCAGTGCCAACCAAGTTCCTTAGTTTGCATATCTTGAAAACTTTCGGATATAGTAGAAATTTTTGTTTCCTGACAGTGTGTTTATTACTGACAGTTTACAGAAAGTAAATGCACATATTAAATAAAAATAATCACAAAACAAACAAGAACAGTGTTATTACCTTACATTGCACATTATTATTTCAGAAGAATACTGTTCTGTGTTGACTATTGATAAGTGTTGGTTTGGAATGGATATGAATAGGGATTGTGAAATATACCTGCATGCTGACTCCAGGCTTTCAGGGTTATAAATAAACATAACAAGCAAGATTGCCCGGTTTTCCTCACAGAACAGAGCCAGGAACATAATTCATGCTTTGACTTTCATTACACTAAGTTACTAATTCCATGCTATATAGCTCAGGCTCCCTTTCACATGTTTGTTGTCAGCGTTTACAACCGCAGTGTATTTGCTGATCCACAAGACACCAGACTCAGGGACAAGAAGAGGAAAGCTTTGAGTTCATTTGACAATCATCTAGAGGAAAGAAACTTTGGATTGTATATACAGTTGTAGAGGAAGAAGCTGTTCACCACAGTGATCTGAAAGCCATTGTAGGCAATCATAATAGCAATAATAGGTGTGTGCATTTGGCTGGGGAAATGGCTCAGTCAGCCAAGTGCTTACACAATCATGGGGACCTGTGTTCAAACCCCAGCCAGATGATTTAATGTGCACTCATTTCCCCAGAGACTGTGGAAGTAGAACAAGTAGATCCCTAGAGCAACTTTTCCAGCCAGACATACTGAATCAGAGAGTTCCGGGTTCAACGAGAGACTTCTTGAAATTTAAAAGGGTGGAGAGAAGGAAGACACATGTTAGTTGAGCATATATGCGTGTACATTAACATATATGAACACACACACATGCACACATGTAGGAAAGTGATGTGGCCACTGTCAGTAGTAATGCTTCATGAAATTATCCTTTTTTATTTGAAAAAAGAAAGTTTTTCAGTATTTTGAGAAAAAGTCTTCTCTGACAAAGGAACTCTTTTCAATAAATCTTTAACAAATGTAAAGGAAATACTGGACATTGTGTACTAATTGGATCTAGGAAGGAGGTATAATTTGTCCAAAGTTGTAAGTACATTATTTTCTGCATTGAAGTAGCATTTCTATAATGACAAGAAGAGGCACATTTCAAAGTCGAATATGGTGGTACATGTCTGGAATTGGAGAGGTAGGTGGTGGAGAAAGGACGATCACAAACTTCAGAGTTGTACAAACTACATAATGAGACTATTTGAAAAAGGAAAAGAGAATTTGGAGGCATTTAAACATATACAAACAAAATATGCTGTATATATTTTATTGTGTTTACATATTTGTATGTAGGTTTGTGTGTCTACTTGTATAGGGGTGTACCTGTGTGTGTATGTGGGGGCTTGAGGAAAACCCCAGGTATGATCTTCAAGAAAGGCATCCACATCTTTTGAGTCATGGTCCCTCACTATTGGAGATCTCTCCAAGTAGACTCTGCTGGGTGGCCAATTATCCCCATTGATCCACCTATCCGTGCATCTGTAGTGCTGTGATTAACAAGTATGCACTATGACAGTTGAGAGTTTTATAATGTTCCAGTGCATGAAACTCAGGTATTTCTTCTTAGAAGCCAACTTCCCAGGTCAGCATACCCATACTGAATAGTAAACATTAAGATTAATTGTCAAGAATAAACAGTTTATACACATAATAGCTAATAATTCAATTTTCAGAAGTTCTAAAAAGTGATCTAATAAAATTGGATATAATAAAGAAACTGGATAGTAATATTTAAGGATTTGAAAAATACTTTATTTGCATGACATTTGGGTCCTGTGTTTATAAAAGTGTCCCTCAGAAAGGCTATAGATCTGGGGCTGACAAATTGTTTTTTTTTTTTCCCAAAGACTTGAATACCCTGAAAAGTATCAGACTTTCCCCCCCTAAAATTGTTAACAATTCTTGGTAAGTTTCCAAATAAACAAACTACAATTTTCTCTCTAATTGCTTGGCAGCTGTTTCCTGAATTGTTCAGTATCTATTAAAAGTGTGCAAAAAATTTGTTAATGCAAAGTGAAAACAACATTAGTTCTTTACCTTTAAACAAAGCATGGAGTTAGGGTCTAGATTTATATTAACAAAATAATTGAGAGTTTTTTTTGTATGAATAACATCAAAAAATATTTCAAACTCAATGGGAATGATACAATTGTATTTTCTCTTTGACTTTTATATATATCAGTGATATTTTAAAATAATATTTGTGTTTATTTTTTTAAATGTCACACTTGTATACAATGCACCTTCTTCATATCTACCTACCTCCCACATCTCACAAACCAGGCTGCCAGGGACCCCACAATACATCTCCCTCCCAAACTCATGTCCTCTTTTTTGAACAATCCACTGATTTTTATTCTCTCTTGCTTGTTACAAAATTATAGTGATATTATACAATTGATAAGGCATAATAAAATCTGAAAAGAAAATAGGTTAGCCCTCCCAATCCCATAATATTTTCCTAGGGCAAAATAGCAGCTGTCTTCAAAAATTTCTCTTCTAAGACAGTCATTGATAGAGCTTAGGATGTTGTTGAATTAGTAAACTGATTTTAAAGTATAAGTATGTGTGGTCGAAAGGGCAACTCTTAAGTTATAATCACTGTCCCTTCCCCTAAAGGCTAAAATCCATTGAACTTTTTTGAATCTACTTAGTAATAAGTCTTGGTTATCTATAAGGAGATGTCTTTCATTTTAGGTGGAGTGTGTGCGCGCATGTGTGTGTGTGTGTGTGTGTGTGTGTGTGTGTGTGTGTGTGTGTGTTCATGCACATGTTTCTGTGTGTACATTTGTAGAATACAGGGCAGTCCTGTCCCCCCACCCCAGGAATGCTGTCTCCCTCAATTATAATCTCTGATTGGTGGGGCTGTAGATATTGGCTCAGCAGTTACTGGGTGCTCTTGCAGAGGACCCAGGTTCCATTTCCAGCACCCACATGGCAGCTAACAAGCATCAGCAACTCCAGTTCTTGGGGATCTGATGCCATCTTCTGACCTCCACAGGCATTGTATGACATGGTGCACTTATATATAGGCAGGCAATATACTCATACACATAAAATAAAATAATAAAAATATTTCAAGAATAATCTCTCATTGGCCTGGGAGTTACTAAGTAGGCCAATTTGGCCAGCCATTCATTTCCAGGAATCTATCTGTCTCTGCCTACCCAGCCCTGGGATTACAGTATACACCCTGACATCTGTCATTTGAATTTTTTTTGTTTACTAATTTTTATTGTATGTGTTTGGATGTTTTGCTCATATGTATGTTACATGCAACCCATTCATACAATGCCTGTAGAATCTAGAGAGGTGGTTGTGTCCCCATGAACTGTAGTCACAGTTGGTTGTTAGCTGCCTTGTGGGTGCTGAAAAACCAAGCTAGGTTCTCTGAGAGCAACCAGTGCTCTTAAGTGATGAACTATCAAGCAGTTTTATATGTCTGTCATTAAAAAATATGACTGCTGCGGCATGATCTCAGGTCCTTATGGTTGCAAGGCAACACTTCACAGACTAAGCTATCCCTCCAGTCACACACAGGTCATTTCTGATGTCCTTACTGAGAATCGCATTAAGTTGACAGAGGTTATGGGAGGCTGAAGGCTGATGTGAAAGTACACTCCAACGACACATTGCTACATTTGCAATACTGACCTCATCCTGTGCTGTCTGAACCCATTTCAGGTGCAAAGTCATTAAGGATGCTCTGGAATGTCAGTAAACTGAATTCTTAAAAAATGGGGCAAATTCTTACTGAGCAGAAGGCAGAGTATTGCACACTTTTCTCTATAAGCTACAGTCATATTTGTAATCTGCTCAATCTTGATGATGCCATCCCTGAAATGAAGTATGAAGCAATGAGGTCATAGATGGGCATGACAACCAATCTCTGTAGATTTGTATAAATATAACTAAACTTATTGACAAATTATTTTAATGGTATTTGTATGATAAAAATATTACACAAAAAGCATTGATGACTTTGTAGACTGGTTAGTTTTAACTGTCAATCTGTTCCAATTTAAGATCATCTGGGATGTGAGTCTCAATGAAAATTTTCTAGATCAGGGTGGTATTTATGTCTATATGTGGGGGATTGTCTTGATTAAGATAATTGATGTGGGTAGACCAGGCCCACTGTGGGTGACATTGTTTCCTAGGCAGGGAGAGGATTGCTGTTTATTTATTTATTTATTTATTTATTTATTTATTTATTTATTTATTTATTTATGTGTATGAATGTACTGTCTGCATGTAGGTTGGTGAACCCGTGTCATGCAATCTGGTGGAAGAGGGCATCAGATTCCCCTGGAACTGGAGTTAAAGATGGTTCTTAACTGCCATGTGGATGCTGGGAATCAAACCTGGGTCCTCTACAAGAGCAGTCAGAGCTCTTAACCTCTGAGCTATCTCTCCAGCCCTGCTGTTTAGTTTTAATTAATAACTTTACACTATTGGAAAGAGTGTCTCTGGGGACTGGAGACATGGCTCAGCATTTAAGAGCACTAGCCGGTCTTGCAGAGGATCTGGGTTCTATTCCCAACACCCAATGGTAGCTGACAACCCTCTGTAACTCCAGTTTCAGGGAATGTAGCACCCTCTTCTGACCTCTGTGGGCATTGCAGGACATGGGGACACATAATGCAGGCAATGCATACATACACATAAAATAAAAAGAGTAAATAAAATGATTTAAAAGAGAGTGTCAATGAAGAAATACGGAGATCAAGTGGGCCTGGGGGCATGTGTGTGGGGAATCCTGTTATTATTATGATAGTTGATGTAGGAACATCCTCTCAACAGTATAACCAAGGAGAAAAGTGGCTAACAGAAAGCAAAGATGCTCTTAAACTGTTGAGTGTGGATGTAATGTAACAATCAGCTTGGGTTCCTGAATTCACTTCTAGGAAACTGTCCTTAAGTAACTTGTATCATTGTAAGGCACATAAACCCTTCCCTCTCCCCTTTCTGTTTTTTGTCAGTGTATTTTTTTACTGCAACAGGAATGAAACTTGAACCAGTATGTAGCAAGTAATTGGTATAAACAGAGGCAGAATAATTATTTCCGCTTTAATGGTATGACTAGCTTTCTGGATACTGTTACTACAATGGGTTAGTAACTGATGGTATGCTGTCGTATGATGTTTTTCCTCCCTGCTCCAAAATCAGTGGCTGTCTTTAGTTTTTCCGAGCACACCCTGGCCAGCCTGGCGCTCTGAGTCTCCTGTGGCAGCAGAAAGGGGGAGGGAGAAGGTTCCAGGCTTGATAGAAAGGCAAACCCAATAATGGGCTGGGGGAAATTTCACGGAAGGACTGGGGACTGACTCAGTTTTATTGGCAAAAGTCAGTGTATTTTATACCAAAACAACTATGCTCTGGGGTGGAAATGGGGGTGTGGGGGCATGCGAGAGAGCCTGTGAGGTGAGAGTCATTATGGCTCTTAACGGGGGGGGGGGAGGGGGCAACGAAACTCCCAGGTGTGTGTTGGTAAGAAGGAAGTGTGACATTTTATGTGCCCAGTACATCAAAGGGAAACCTTAGGCTATGGGATCTCACTTGGCAAGCAGGGGGCCTGACCATCCTGGTTCCAAAGAAGCTGTCAGAATGATGGGCACAGACCTCCGAGTGCTCAATCCAAGCAGAGTCTCATTCCGAAAATGGTACAGTTTTAATCTCCAGTTATTTACTAATTCATTTGTCATGAAGAATGTCACAGGGTGAAATTTGGACAAGAACATTCTACAAGAAATGTTGCACCCTCTCTCATGAGAAATCAAGAATTAAGGGGCAGGTATGATACTGCAAACCTATAATCCCAGTATACTAGACAGAGAGGCAGGAGAATTCTTGCAAGTTCAAGGCTAGCCTTGGCTACATGAATTTCAGGTCATCCCAGACTTCACCTGTGAATGTTTGTCAACAAACAAGAGCACATTTAAACTTCTTTTTCAACGGAAATGTGGTGTGGAACAGTTTGCCTTCCTGAAAAGTTTGTCAGTGTATGTGATTCATAATGATCAAATGATCACCAAGACCACAGCATACTTCATAACAAACATACTGGAGGACTCATAAGATTGAATTCAAAGTGTGAAACTCTATAGTATTCCTGTGATGGTGGATAATATGTCAATAGATACAGCTCCAGTCAGAGAATCTGTATGTCTTTCTGGGTAGCAGGAGTTTACACGCTCAGGTCCCTGAGCTTGTGTGGATATCAGAAGAGGAGGGCACCCATTTCTTCACTTTCTAACTTTCCCTAGAGACAGGATACCTCACTGAGCTTGGAGGTATGCTGAGAGCAAGGAAGCTTCCTATTCCCAGTTCCTCAGATCCTAAGATTACAGTCAGGTTAACAGCCATGCCCTGATTTTTTTTTAACTTTTATTGAAGTTTTGTGCATTTTATACATCACTTCCCAGTTCAATCCAGGCTTATTTCCTCCTCCATGTCCCCTGCCCCTCCCAAGTTCATGCAGTCTGCCATACATGTCCTGTTTCTCCTTCTGAGTCTTTTCAAAGTTTTTCAAAGCAGAGGATTATTTTTTGGGGGAAGAACTCTACTGCTTCATTTAGTTCCTTGTCCCAGTTCTTTTGTTGTTGTAGATCCCTCTAAACCATATTGTTTCACCATATGCATTTATATATGCCACACATGTACTAAAATCATGTAATATGAAAATAAACTTTATGTTATTTCCAAATCATACTTCAGGATCCACATTTTTCTCTTTTAATTTCATATTGCTCTAAATTATGCAAACATACCCTCCACCCTTGTACCAAAATTATAGTCTGAAAATAGGTAGTAGGTTAATAGAGCCTGTTAAGGGATTCACATTCAAAGAGCACAGATACTTTTAGATAAAGAGAAATATAACATTAATATTATTCAGTTTGCCTTACTTGATGCTAGCTAGCATCCACAAATGAGTGATACCATTTGTCATTTGTTTTTCTGGGACTGTGTTACCTCACTTAGCATAATATCTTCTAATTCCATCCATTTACTTGCAAAGTTCATGATGTCATCTTTCTTTACCACTTCACAGATCTCCGTTGTATAGATGTACCACATTTTCTCTATCCACTCGTTGGTTGAGGGGCACTTGGGTTGGTTCCAATTCTTTGCTATTGTGAAGAGAGCTGCTGTAATCATGATTGTGCATGTATCTCTGCAGTAGGATGAGTCTTGTGGGTATATATCGTCTGTGAAAAGGGATAGTTTGACTTAATCTTTTCCAATTATTACTCCTTTAATTTCCTTTTCTTGGCTTATTGCCCTAGAAAGCATTTCAAGCACTATATTGAAGAGGAGTGGTGACAGGGGGCAGCCGTCCAGTGTTCCTGCCTTTAAGGGGGAAGCTTCTAACTTCTCTCCATTTAGGAGGATGTTGGCTGTGCGTTTGTTGTATACAAGAGTATACGGCTTTGATTATGTTGAGGAATGTTCTCTCTAGTCCAATTCCCTCTAAAATTTTAAACATGAAGGGATGCTGGATTTTTCAAAGCCTTTTTTCTGTATCAATTGAGATGATCCTGTGTTTTATTTTCATTCAGTCCATTCATGTGTTTTATGATATTTATTGATTTATGAATGTTAAACCATCCCTGGACATCTCTGGTATGAATCCAACTTGGTCATGATGGATGATTTTTTTGATGTGGGTCTGTAAGTGTTTGGTTGAGTATTTTTGTATCTATGTTCATTAATGAGATGGGCCTATAGTTTTCTTTTTTGGTTGCATCTTTGTTTGGTGTGGGTATTAGTGTAATGCTGGCTTCGTAGAAGGAATTTGGGAGATTTCCCTCTGTGTCCTTCTGAACAGTTTGAGTAGTAATGTTTACAAGTCCCCTTTAAATGTTTTATAGAACTCTGCCGTGAAACCATCTGGGCCTAGACTTTTTTTGGTTTGGAGGTTTTTAATTTATTTTCAGTTTCCTCAAATATTATGGGTCTGTTTAAGCTGTCAGTTTCATCTTGGTTAAGCTTTAGTGAATTCCAGGATTTCAGATATTTGCTCATTTCTATTAGGTTTTCAAATTTAGTAGAGCATAGGTTTTTGAAGTATTCCCGTATGATTGTCTGGATCTTTTATTGTCCGTTGTGATGTTTCCCTTTTCATCACAAATTCTATTGATTTGAAGCTGCACTTTTTTTCTTTTGGTTGACTGGGCTAGAGGTCTGTCTGTCTATCTTGTTTATCCATTCAAAGAACCAACTTTTGGATTCATTGATTCTTTGTTTCTATTTCATTGATTTCTCCTCTGATTTTTGTTATGTCTGTTGGATTTGGGGTTCATTTGTTGTTGTTTCTCAAGTGTTTTTAGCTGCAGTGTTAGATCATTTGTGCTTTTTCTGTTTTTTTTTTGTTTGTTTGTTTGTTTGTTTGTTTTTTTTATTTAGGTACCCAAGGCTATAAACTTCCTTTTAGGACTGCTTTTAAAGTATCCCATAGGATTTGTTGTGTTGTGTTGTCATTTTCATTTAGTTCCAGGAATGCTTTTATTTCTTTCTTTATTTCTTCTGTGACCCATTCATTATTCAGGAGTGTGTTGTTTAGTCTCCATGTGTTCTTCTAGATAGTGGGCTTATCCTGCATTGATATTGAGCTTTATTGCACTGTGGTCTGACAGAATGCATAAAATTATTTAACCCTTTTGTATTTGTTGAGGTTTGTTTCCATGTCTCAGTATGTAATTGATTTTGGAGAATGTTCCATGGGGTGCTGAGTAGAAAGCATATTCTCTGGTGTTTGGGTAGAATATTCTGTAGATGTCTGTGAGGTCCATGTGGGGTAATGCATTTTTAGTTCAGATGTCTTTTTGTTTATTCTTTGTCCAGTTGATCTATTCAAAGAGTTCAGTGGGGTATTGAAGTCCCCCACTATTAGTGTGCTGGGATTAATCTGTGCCTTAAGGTCTTGCAGGATTGTGTTTATAAAGTTCAGTGCACTGAAGTTTGGTGCATATATATTTATGATTATTAAATCTTGATGATTAATTGTTCCTTTTATAAGGATGTAATGGCCCTGTTTGTCTTTTCTTATTAGTTTTACTTTGAGGTATATTTTGTCTGATATTAGAATGGCAACTCCTGGTTGCTTTTTGTACTATTTGCTTGGAATATCTTTTTCCATAACTTTAAGTTGGTGCCTGTCCTTGAAGGTGAGATGGGTTTTTTGTAGAAACCATATAGATGGATTCTGTTTCCTAATCCATTCTTCCAGTCTATGTTTCTTGATTGGGGAATTTAGACAATTAATATTTAAGGTTATTATTGAGAGATGTTTGTTTCTTCATTTCACCTTATTTTATGCTTGCATTCTTGGTCTAGGTTTGTATTTTCATAGTTATAATTTTATTAATTTTTCTCTCTAGCTGCTGGAGACAGATGGTCCTTTCCTCTGTCCTTTGAATTGCTTTGAATATTTTCTGAAGGGTTGGTTTTTTAGACATGTATTCTTTCATCTTGTTTATTTCATGAAAGATTTTTCTTTTTCCTTCAATTATAATTGATATTTTTGCTGGGTATAGCAATCTGGGTTGACATCTATAGTCATTTAATACTGAGAATACATTAGTCTACCTTCTTCTGGCTTTCATAGTTTGCACTGAGAAGTCAGCTGTAATTCTGATCGGTTTTCTTTATATGTAACTTGCTGTTTTTCTCTTGTGGCTTTCAGTGTCTTGTCTTTTTTGGGGCATCTAGTGTTTTAACTATGATACGGCATAGGGAATTTCTTTTGTGAACTTGTCTAGTTGGCGTTCTATGTGCTTCTTGTATTTGTATGGGTTTGTCTCTTTTCAGTTTAGGGAAATTTTCTTCTTTTATTCTGTTGAAGATCTGATCAATACCATTGTCGTGGGGTTATTTTCCTTCCTCTACCCCTATAATAATAAGTTTGGTCTTTTTGTAGTGTCCCAAATATCCTGATTGTTCCACTCTTGTGTTTTTTTTTTAATATTTTGTAATTGTTGAGCTTTCTAGTTTTTCCCTGCTATCTTCCAGGTATGATATTCTATTTTCTGCTTCATCCGGTGTGCTTTTAAGGCTTTCTCCAATCCTTTCCTGTTGATTGTATGCGTGTTCAATATCCTTTTTTGTTCCATCCTGTAATTTCTTTAATATTTCCAATTCCTTTTTGAGCTTGTCATTCTCTTGTAGCTCCTTGTTTTGCTGGTCTGTTTCCCTTTTCATTTCAGCATGGGATCTTTTCGGTGTTTCTGTTTCCTTCTGGAGTTTGTCATTCTTTCCCTCTAGTTCCTTCCAGATTTTGTCATTCTTTCCCTCTGGTTCCTTCCTGAGTTCTTCATTCTATCCCTTTAGTTCTCTGTTTGTTCTTTATATTCTTTGATTTCTTTGATTATGTCTATTATTGTTCTAAGATCCATGTCCTGGGTTCCTTGCAGTGAGATCTCCTTATAGGGATCTTCTATAGGACTGGTAGTGTCTGGTGGAGATTTATTATGTGCTTTTCCCATGTTCTTTTGTGTGTGTGATTTTGGCATATGGGTTTATTTTATTGTTCGCATTCTGGTGCAAATGACAGTTTCTTCACTGCATTGAAAGGTTAATTTGCTTGTTTCCTATAGATACAATCATTGTCTTCTCCTTGGTTTATGGAGGTCTAGCTGTGTTAGGTTTCCAGTTTTCCCTTTTGGCTATATATTAGGGGTTCAACTGGCTCTTCCCTTTCTGGTCTGGAGGTTCTTCAGAAGTCCTATTACCCAGTTACCGAGCTGCCTCCTCTCTCTGGGCCTGGTGATAGTCCAGCTTGCTGGATGACTCTGCCCTGCCACTGTACACACTGGGCCAGATGTAGCTGGCTGGCTGGCAACAGGACTTGCCCAGGGGAGTGATGGGCCCACTTGGTGCTGTGCTCACCTATTCCCCAGGTATCAAGCTACCTCCTCTCTCTCACCATGATTTTTAAAGGGATACTCACTGATTTGAACTCTGACCCTTATGCTTGCCCAACAAGTAGCCTTATACTCTTGAACAATCTTTCCAAACCAAATCCCTGCTTTTTTGGGAATATTGTGAAGGTGATCTGAAGCGACTTAGGAAGTGATCATGATCCTTAGAACTTCAATTTCATAAGTAGATGAATGACATCGCTTTTATTTTTTAATATAATAGGTTTGTTGAAGTTTTGTGTATTTCAGACAGCATTTTTCAGTTCAATTTAGACATATTCCCCTTTCCCTTCCTCCCACCCCACCCCAGTTCATCCATTCTGTCATTCATGTCCTACATCTTTCTCACAGTCTTTTTAATTTTTTCTTTCTAATGGTTTATTGTTTTGGGAAGAATTTAACTCTATCAGTCCCTTCTTTGTCCCAGTCCTTATATTGTTGTGGTTCCCTCCCAATTGTACTGCTCCAAACTATGCCTATATAAATGTCATATATGTGCCAGAATAAGTTTAAGGATTTTTCCCCAAGTCTGTGAAGAAACTCGTGGGTATTTTAATTGGATTGCATTGAATCTGTATATTAATTTGGGTAGAATGGACATTTTTACTATATTAAGTTTTCCAATCCATGAGCATGGGAGGATTTTCCATCTTTTGATGTCATCTTCAATTTCCTTATTCAGGGGCTTAAATTTTTTGTTGTAGAGATCTTTGGTGTATTTGGTTAGGTTTGTTCCCAGGTTTTTTTTTT
>VZQC01011640.1:4100443-4182169 GCA_009823505.1 Rhizomys pruinosus
TGTCTATGCTCACAGCTTAGCTTGCCATAATAATATTGTTTAAATGCCTGTACATCTAATTGCTTGTGCTTTGTTAGTAGGATTAAAAAGGTACCCTGGATAAGCTGTCAACTCATGAAGGGAAACAACCTGACTAGAGTCAAAAATGACATCTCCAGAGAAAACACTGCTTTGCTTCTCACCCACCTGTGCCCCTCTCCCAAGCCTAGGGAACAACTTGCAGAAGAGGAGGCGTGGTAGAATGTAAGGGTTACGGAGAGACTGGGGTGAATTTTGAGACTACAACAATATGGACTGGACTCTTAATTGATCAACATGCTTGTGCATATAAGCTTCTCCAGTTGGACTATGGGAACCTTGGGTTGTTCAAAATATGAACATAGATACTTGAAAACCCACCTTTACAAGTGAGGCTCCCCCTCTTTTTGTATAAAAGAAGGGAGGAGAAGATGCTGGGAGCCAAAGCTGTCAGACATACATGCTCGCAGAAAATTACTAACTTGCTTATCTACTGAGTTTACCAGGGCAACTTACTTATCTCAGGAGTTTAGGAGGCAACTTACTTATCTCAGGAGTTTAGGAGCCAGCTTACTTACCTCAGGAATTTATGAGTACAGCTTGCTTATCTCAGAAATTTATGAGTACCAGCCTAGATCCCAGTGCTGACGATCCAGCTCCCAGTGCCGGTTTAAATTTTAAAAATATTAAAAATCACAATTGGAGATGTTGATGACGGGAGTATTGTGATGCCATGGGTTGGGACAAGCACTTATCAGCTGTAGAGTAACCCAACGACGGGAATACCTCGAGCTGCAAAATAGGAGATATATGTCTGGGATACTCCTTATCCTAACCTTCCACACTTGGGATGCAGTCAGACTGCAAGAGTGGCCCTCCGTAGCCTGCCCAGACACTCTGTGAGGCATGCCAGTTATTTGGCCCCTACCTCCTCCCAAGAACCGGTTTTGCGGAAAGCAACACGAGTAGCCTAAGATATGGGGCTCTACCTGTAAAGACCTGACCATGGAGGCACATCACATAGCCTAAGATAGACTCTTCTTTTGTAAAGTAAATAAAATAGGGGGACATGTTGGAGACTGAGACACAGTCCTACCTGGATAAGCCTGGACAAGCCCTGCTCGCTCAGCATGGATCAGATCGTAGGACTATGCTGATGTTTGCGGAAGGTAAGCCACAGGATGTTTCAGCCCACAGGACATTCCAAGCTTATCTTGCAAAGACACGTTTTGCAAGTCCTGCCAGATCACCCTTGCTCTAACTATCTCCACAGCCCTCCCCCTCCTCACTTCCCACCTTTCTGCAAGATATATGCAATTGCTTTTGTTCCAATAAACGAGACCTTGACAACTCTGCTTGGTCTCCCTCTTTTCTCCCACCCATTATATTTCAGGTTTGGAGTCTCCCCTCGAAACCCACTAATAACTGAGTCCCGCAGGAAGGGACAGCTTGTTAGATACTCTATGATGGAGAACTGTCAATACATCGATAGTGCTTGGAATTATACTTTCCTTAAATTATTCTGTGCACTTGCATGTGTGTGATTTCTACCTACATTATCTATCTATCTATCTATCTATCTATCTATCTATCTATCTATCTATCATCTATCTATCTATCTACCTTTCATCTATCTATCATCTATTTACAAATATATCATCTATTCACCTACTAAAGCTGTCACTTATCTATCTGATTATCAGTTAGCTACTTATCTATCCATGTATCCATCCATCCAGCAAGGTAATTCATGTGCCTACCTACCTATTTGTCTATGTACTATTTATCTGCTTTATATGTATCCTATCTCTATCATAAACTATTGTCAATTTTCTATTATCTATCAATCAATATGTCATCTATGTATGTATGTATGTATCTATCTATCTATCTATCTATCTGACAATCATATATCTACCTACCTACTATAATCTATCTAGCATTCATCTGCCCATGTATTACTTATCTATATAATATAGTCTTCTATCTACACACTTGTCTTTTCCTGTTTCTATACTAATTTTATTTATTTTTCAATATTTCTAGCAACATACATTAAATATATGAATAAGTAGATGGCTATGTATCCAACTATCTATAATTACATCCATTCATCCAGTTAGACATCTTTGCATTATCCTGTGTATTCAATTACCTGGAACTCACATTTCCATCTTTCAGTCTTGTATCATCTACTCATGTCTGTTACGGACCAATTATGTATCTTTCCATCAAGCCATACATTTATCTATTTATCCTCCTATCTTTCTTTCATCACTCTACCTAGCTACTTATTCTTCATCTATAGTTCATCTATCACTCATGTGTCATTTATGTAATTTATCCATACAGGTATTTCTCTACATATTAATTATCGTCCATCTTTATAGATAGGTAGCTAGACAGCTAACCATGTATTCTTTTATTCATTGAAGTATCTACCTGACTATTATCCTCCACAGGACTATTATCTATTGTTCTATCTTCTTATATATCATGTATGGTGTTTTGTTATCTATTATCTGCTTCTCTATTGTTTATCCTCTGTTTGTTTGTTTGTTTTTGGTCTTTTCGAGACAGGGTCTCACTGTAGCCCCAGCTGGCCTGGAACTCACTCTGTAGACCAGGCTGGCCTTGAACTCACAAAGATCCTCCTGCCTCTACCTCCCAAGTGCTAGGATTAAAGGTGCCTGGCTTATCTGGCTTATCCTCTATCTGTATATAGATTATCTATCATCTATCTATCTGTCTGTCTGTCTGTCTGTCTGTCTATCTATCTATCTATCTATCATCTATCAGATGATAGATATATCATCTGACTGAAACATCAATATTGGCAAATATGTACAAAATAAGAGTATATGTGTTTAGGGGGCTAGAAAGGATGGCTCAGTGATTAGGAGCACTGGCTTTCCTTGCAGAATACCATGGGTAAATTCCCAGTACCCACATTGCAGCTAACAACCATTCAAAACTCCAGTTCCCAGGTATCTAATGCCCCCTTTTGACCTTCAGGGACATTGAACAACAAAGATTCACTTATATAGTGCAGGTATTACACTCATACACATAAATTAAAAGAATAAAAATAATAATAAAAGAGTGTTTTATCCTGTATTCAAAATTTATTGATGATGATATTGTAATTCTCTCCCTGTTTAGTAATATATTCAAAGTCTTTGTAACATGTCAGTAATAGCTAACCTACAGAAGTTCCATAATACAATCATATATCTGAAATGTTTTCTCCCATTGCATGGTTATTATTTTTTTTCAATACTATCCATTATTATTTTATTTAATGTGAATGTGTAGTTAAAAATCCATTCCTTTTGCTTTGATAAAGTATATCTACTATGCCCTCAGAAAATGAAGTACTTAAAAATTCATTTCTAAGTTGCATCCTACGCCAAACAGTCTTGTAGCTGCAAGGCATATCTGGTTAGTTTTTATAGTGGGGTAAATATAGGCAAACATACTCTATAGCCTTTCAGTTGATTGTCTAGAACACAGAGATAAAATAGTGACTGTCAATGAACAAGTGACTGATTATTTACTGTATGTATTAGTTATTTTGCTGTTGCTCTCACAAAATACCATGATCTAAAGAAACTTATAGAACAAAGGGTTTATTTTGTGTGGTGTTTCCAGTGGACTAGCAGTCTAAAATGACGAGGAAGTCCTGCAGCAAAAGGCCAGAACAGGAAGCTGAGACATCGTAACTTACAAAAAGCAGAGCAAACTGGAAGGGGGGAGTAATAAGCCCCAAACCTGTCCCTGTTGACATATCTCCTCCAGCAACACCATAGCTCCCAAAGGTATCATAACCTCCTCCAAACGGGCCACCAAGCTGGGACCCAGTGCTCAAATACTGAAATTTTATCAGATGATTTTCATTCAAACAAGTACACAATATTATTTAAGTATTATGTTAGAGTGTATTCCTATCATTAATGACAGTTTATTGTAAAATGATCTGCTGTGTGACTTGGGCAACAACTATACATATGACCTGTTTCTTATGCATCTTGATTGAAAGACACTTATGGAGTGCACAGAGCTTAGATTGGGGATTTCCCAGGACCACCTGAAGCACAGAGTAGGCAAACCTCCCCCCCTCCCTGCCAACTGGAATTGCCGAGGGAGTGTCCAAGTGGATTCTTTGTAGAACCATCAGATCAGAAAGGGAAGGGTAAGTTATAATTCCAATAGGAAGCCTAAAACTTAGACAAGTCAACACTACATAAGCAAGGAGAAAAACAAATCAATCAATCAAACAAGCAAACAATGAAGGCATCTGAAGGAGGCAAGCAAAGCAAGCTTTCAACACAGTGAAGAGACATTTGGGATTCGTATTGGAATACAGGCAAAGAGAAACCCACATACCAGGGACACGAAGAAGGGACAACATGGGAAAGGTGCAGGATAAATATACTCCAAGTTCTACCAATCCTGTGGGAGATTACTAAAATTGGATCCCCCTGGGGATAGTCCAGGACACAGACCTTAAAGGAACCATTGTAGAAATATTCAAAGAAATCAAAAGGTATAAAGAACAAGTCAGAAAACTAAGGAGAGAAAATGAAAAACTCAAGAAGGACCAAGAGAGAGAGAATGACAAACTCCAGAAGGAAATGGAAACACTGAAAAGATCCCATGTTGAAAAAGAAAAGGAAATCGACCAGCTAAGCAAAGAGCTACAGGAAGAGTTTGAAAAGCTCCAATAGGAAGTTGAAATACTAAAGAAATCACAAGATGAAATGAAAAAAGGAAACCAAACACTCATCCAATCAAGAGGAAAGGAATGGAAAAAGTCTCAGAAGCAGAACGGAGGAAGCAGAACAAAGAATATCAGACCTGGAAGATAACACAGAACAACTAAAACCTCAAGTAAAGATTATGAAAAATATATAAATACACAAAAGTAGAACAACCAGGAATTGTGGGACACTATGAAAAGATGAAACCTCTGCATCATAGGGATAGAGGAAGGAGAAGAATCCTAAGAGAATGGTATTGATCAGATCTTCAACAGAATAATAGATGAAAATTTTCCCAAACTTAACAAAAGACAAACCAATACAAATGCAAGAAGCACACAGAACTCCAAACAGACAAGATCAGAGAAGAAACTCTCCAGGCCATACCATAGTTAAAATGCTAGATGCCCAAAACAAAGACAAAATTCTGAAAGCCACAAGAGAAAATCAACATGTTACATATAAGGGGAAACCTATCAGAATTACAAATGACTCCTCAGTGCAAACTATGAAAGCAAGAAGAATGTGGAGCAAAGCATTCCCAGTGTTAAAGGACTATAGATGCCAACCCGGGTTACTATACCCAGCAAAAATGTCGATTATCGTTGAAGGAGAGAGAAAAATCTTCTAGGACATAAACAAGATGAAAGAATACATGTCTGGGGCTGGAGAAATGGCCTAGTGGTTAAGAGTGCCGACCGCTCTTACAGAGGACCCGTGTTCGATCCCCAGCACCCACATGGTGGCCGAGAACCATCTGAAACTCCAATTCCAGGAGAACTCCAGTTCCAGGGGAATCTGATACCCTCTTCTGACCTCTGCGGCATTGCAACACATGGGTGCACAAACTTGCATGCAGACAGTACATTCATACACATACAGAAATAAATAAATGCCGGGCGTGGTGGTGCACACCTTTAATCCTAGCACTTCGGAGGCAGAGGCATGCAGATCTCTGTGAGTTCGCAGCCAACCTGGTTTACGAGTGAGTTCCAGAACAGCCAGAGCTACAGGGAGACCCTGTCTCAAAAAGACCAAAAAACAAAAAAGTACATGTCCAAAAAACTAACCCTTCAGAGAATACTTGAAGGAATTCAAAGGACAGAAGAAAGGAGCAACTATCCCCAGGCACATAGAAAGAGAAATTAATAAAAGCATAACTACAGAAGTAGAAACCTAGACCGAAAATGCAAATGAATAATAAGGTGAAAGGAAGCAACACACATCTTTCAGTTATAACCTTAAATATTAATGGACTAAACTCCCCAGTCAAAAGAACAAGACATAGACTGGGAGATTGGATTAGGAAAATGAACCCATTTAAATGCTGTCTGTAAGAAACACATCTTACCTTTGAGTATAGGCACCATTTTAAAGTGAAAGGATGGAAAAATTATTCCAAGCAAATGGTACCAAAAAGAATGCATGTGTTGCTATTTTAATATCAGACAAAATAGACTTCAAAGTAAAAGAAATCAGAAGAGACAAAGAAGGCCATTACATTTTTATCAAAGGAACAATTCACCATGAAGATTTCACACTCATGAATATATATGCACCAAACTCTGGTACACCAAACTTTACAAAGACAATTTCCCAGGACCTCAAGTCACAGATTAACCCCAGTACACTCATAGTAGGGGATGTCAATACCCCACTGAATCCTTTTGACAGGTGAACCAGACAAAGAATAAACAGAGAGACATTTGAACTGAATGATACAATAAACCAAATGGACCTCAAAGACATCTACTGAACATTCCTCCTTAATACCAGAGAACACACTTTCTTTTATATTTTTACTTTACTTTTGGTCTATTTGAGACAGGGTCTCCCTACAGCCCCAGCTGTCCTGGAATTCACTCTGTAGACGAGGCTGGTCTGGAACTCACAAAGATCCACCTGCCTCTGCCTCACATGTGCTAAGATTAAAGCCATGAGCCACCACGCCCGGCTCAGAGGATACACTTTCTACTCAGCACCCCATAGAACATTCTCCAAAATCGACCACATACTGGGAGACAGAATAAACATCCACAATTAGAAAATGATTGAAATGATTTTATGCATTCTATCAGACCACAACGCAATAAATCTCATTATAAACACCTGGATAAGCCCTACTATCTACAAGAACATATGGAGACTAAACAACACACTCCTGAATAATGAATGGGTCAAGGAAGAGATAAAGAAAGAAATAAAAACATTCTTGGAACTGAATGACAATGATAATACAACACAACAAAACCTATGAGATACCTTAAAAGCAGTCCTAAGAGGGAAGACTATAGCCCTGGGTGCCTACATTAGGAAAACAGAAAGAGCACAATTGAATGATCTAACAGTCCAGCTAAAAACACTTGAGAGAGAAGAACAAATGAACCCTAAATGCTACAGAAAGAAAGAAATAGCAATCAGAGTGGAAATCAGTGAAATAGAAACAAAGAAAAGAATACAAAAAATCAATGAATCCAAAAGTTGGTTCTTTGAGAGAATAAACAAGATAGACAGACCTCTACACCAGTTAACCAAAAGAAGGAACAACTCCAAATCAACAGAATCTGTGATGAAAGGGGAAATATCAATACAGACAATCAAAAATCCAGACAATCATATGGGAATACTTCAAAAATGTATACTCTACTAACTTTGAAAACCTATGGAGGAATATCTGAAATCCTGGGAATCACCAAAGCTCACCCAAGAAGAGATAGACAGCTTAAGCAGACCCATTATATATGAATAAATTGAACATGAAATAAGAAAACTCCCAACCAAGAAAAGCCCAGGCCCAGAGGGTTTCACGGCAGAATTCTATAAAATATTTCAAAAAGACTTACAACCATTAGTACTGAAATTGTTTAGAAGGATAAAAACAGAGGGAATTCTCCCAAATTCCTTCTATGAAACCAGCATCACTCTATTACCAAAACTGGGCAAAGACACAACCAAAAAGGAGAACTATAGACCCATCTCATTAATGAACACAGATGAAAAAATCCTCAACAAAATACTTGCAAAGTGAATATAGGCCAATACCAAGAAGATCATCCATCATGACCAAGTTGGATTCACACCAGAGATGCAGGGATGGTTTACCATATGAAAATCAATAAATATCATAAAACATATAAATGGACTGAAAGCCAAAAAAACATAGGATCATCTCAATTGATACAGAAAAAGCCTTTGACAAAATCCAGCATCCCTTCATGCTTAAAGTCCTAGAGGGAATTGGATTGGAGGGATCATTCCTCAATGTAATCAAAGCCATATACAGGAAACCCACAGCCAATATCATCCTAAATGGGGAAACAGAAACATTCCCTTGAAAAATAGGAACTCAGCAAGGCTGTCCCCTGTTACCACTCCTCTTCAATAGAGTGCTTGAAACACTTGCTAGGGCAATAAGGCAAGAAAATGAAATTAAAGGAATACTAATTGGAAAAGAGGAAGTCAAGCTATCCCTTTTTGCTGATGATATGATTGTTTACATAAGGAATGCTAAAAACCCCACCAGGAAACTCCTAGAAATGATTAAGAGCTTTAGTAAAGTGGCAGGATGCAAAATTAGCCTAGAAAAATCAGTAGCCTTTCTTTACACCAACAACAAACAACTGAAGAAGGAATACAAGGAGAACTTCACACTCACAATAGCCTCAAGAACAACAAAATACCTAGGAACAAACCTAACCAAAGACACCAAAGATCTCTAAAAAAAATTTAAACCCCCGAAGAAGCAAATTGAAGAAGTCATCAGAAGATGGAAAAACATCCCATGCACATGGATAGGGAAAATTAATATAGTAAAAAATGTCCATTCGACCCAAACTCTTGTACAGATTTGATGCAATCCCAATTAAAATCTCCAAGAGTTTCTTCATAGGCTTGAGAAAAACTCCTTAATTTCATTTAGAAATACAAAAGACCCAGAATAGCCAAAGCAACCCTGAGTGAAAAGAGCAATACAGGGGGGATCTCTATACCAGACTTCAAACTATTCTACAGGGCTATTTTCATAAAAAGAGCTTGGTTCTTGCAGAAAATCAGACCTGTTGACCAATGGAACAAAACTGAATATCCATACTTGAGCACATACAATTTCAGCCATCTCATATTTGACAAGGGGGCCAAGAAGACACAATGGAGGAAAGACAGCCTCTTCAGTAAGTGTTGTTGGCAAAACTGGATCACCACTTGTAGAAGACTGAAATTAAACCCCTACCTCTCGTCCTGTACAAAAGTCAATTCCAGATGGATCAAAGACCTCAACTCAAAACCCCCAATTCTGAAGGCAATAGAAGAAAAAGTTGGCAGCAGAATATAAGACACAGGCATGGGAAAAGACTTCTTAAATCAGACAGCAGCGGTGCAAGTATTAAGGTCGACAATTGACAAATGGGACCTCATTAAACTCAAAAGCTTCTGTACATCAAAGGAAACAATCAAGGAAGTGAAGAGAAAACCCACAGAGTGGGAGGAAACCTTTACTGCAGCTACATCAGACCAAGCTTCGATTTCCAGAATATATAAAATACTCAAAAAACAAAGAAAAAAGAAAACAAATGACCCATTCAATAGATGAAGCAAAAAGCTGAACAGAGACTTCACAAGTGAAGAATTAGAGGTTGCTGAGAAACATCTTAAAAAGTGTCCAACATCACTAATAATTAAGGAAATGCTTTAAGATATCATCTCACTCCAATAAGACTGGCTAGGATCAAGAAAACAAATGATACCAAGTGCTGGAGAGGTTGTGGGGAAAGGGGAACACTCATCCACTGCTGGTGGGAATGTAAACTTGTACAGCCACTACCAAAAGCAGTGTGGAGGACCCTTGGAAGACTTGGAATGAACTTGCCAACTCACCCAGCCATACCACTCCTGGCTATGTACCCACAAGTCTCATCTTACCGCAGAGATACATGCACAACCATGTTTATTGCCCTCTCTTCACAATAGTAAGGAGCTGCAACCAACCCAAGTGCCCCTCAACTAATGAGTACATAGAAAAAATGTGGTACATCTACACAATGGAGTTCTATGCAGCGGTAAAGAAAGATGATATCATGAACTTTGCAGGTAAATGGGTGGAGCTAGAATATATCATGCTGAGTGAAGTAACACAGGTCCAGAAAAACAAACGAAAATAGTATCCCTCATCTGTGGATGCTAGCACCAATTACATAATTGTATGGCAAACTGAGCAACATTAATGTGATCTGAAAACAACTGTGCTCTTTTACTGTAGAATCCCTTAAAAAATAAACAAATAAGAAAAGACACATAAAGTTTGTGTAAAAAAGCTCTCAGTATTAATGATGAAATAAGCTAGCATTGCATTTCTGAGAATTGCATCAGTAATATGGCAGTGGAGGCTATGTGGATTTTGATAGCTAAGTTATGTTATGATGGTATATTATCCTGAAAATGCAATTTAGGAAGTGAAGTGTCTTAAAGTTTCAGAGGAGATAAGGTCCCTAATGGCAGGGAAGGCCTGACTGAGAGCAAGAGGCACATGCTCACATTGTATTGTATGTCAGAAAGCAGGGACTGAATAGGAAATGGGTTCTGGCTCACTCCCAGGTATCCACTTCCTCTAACTAGGCTCCACTTCTGAAAAGTTCCACAAAATTTCCATCTTTGCCACCCCCTGGAGACCTGTTGTTCAAACATGGCCTTGTATGGGATATTTCACACTCAAGTATACAACAGAGTTCTTTATATGGACTACCTTACCTAAATCCTATCTTCTGCAGCATCTTTCCATTTTAATTTATGTTTATTTTTATCTGGCATCTGTACAACTCATACAACAGTTCCCAATCAAACCCAATCCCCCATGCCCCACCTCCCCATCTTAACTTATGGATTACAACATCCAAGCTAAGCTCTATCAAGTCAACCAAATCCAAACCTGATACTGAAGCTACAACAATGAAATCCCCACAGAATAAAATCAGAGGACATCTACATATAATGACCAAACTAGCTGACAAAGGTAAGGTGGGTGGGGAGATGTCACTAGTTTCTACCTCAAGATGAATAGCTATAGGTGTTCGATTGATGCTGAGGGAGGGAGAATCCATTTTCTTAAGAAACTGGCCCCCTAAAATGTTATCTAACCCCAAATGGGCACTCTTAAACCCAAGACACACATATATCATTCAATGGACTAGATGTTTCATATATATGCATATAGATATATATGTGTAATAATAACATAATAAAAGAAAATAATTTGAGATGGGGAGAGGGAGTGCTTGGAGGCAGACTGTAATGGATGCAAATGGTGAACATACAATACCTATGTATGCAGTTCTCAAAAACCTCAACCAAGTTACCATAGTTGCATGTCTAGGTGCATAAGCATATGGCTACAAGGATGTCTTATAGCTTATGGGGAAAATTACCAGCAGCCCTGATCAAACACTATCAAATCAGATTTACAAATGTGAAGAATTCTAGTATTTGTTGTTGAATGTTACATCTGCAGATAGGAAAAAGTATCACATTATTATTATTTTAATAAGTTGTTTATTATTTTTAAAATAATTTAATTTTATGTGTATGAATGTATAGTCTGCATGTGTATAAAGGGACCCATTTTCTGCAGTGCTCACAGAGGTCAGAAGAGGGTGTCAGATCCCCTGGAACTGGAGATATGGAGTTACGGACAATTGTTAACCACCATGTGGGTACTGGGAACAGAGCCGAGGTCCTGTACAAGAGTAGCATGTGTAAGTTCACTGTCAAATTATTGATAATGATCATGCCCACTTGTGATAAAATATATTTCCAATAGTCTACATATATTCTTGCCTTTTCTTCTTTGATAGCATGTTTCATTTTCAGAAATATTAATCAAATTTGCAATCAATTTATATCCTTTTATAAAAATATATTTAGGTGAGTGAGGTAACTTAGTAGCAGGCAAAGACATCTGACACCAAGTCTGCTTCCTGATTTCAGTCCCCAGGAACACATACACACAAGTTTCTCTGTGCTCTCTGCATATGCTACAGCACACAATATACAAATATACATAAATATTCAAATAACTAAATAATAACAATAAAAAGAATGTTTAATAAAATATAATCTTTGTCCGTTTATTCAATGAATTTCTTCTCTGTTTTTACATATGCTAATATTTAAGTTCTTAAATTTTGTCCTGTTTTTATTATATTATTTATTTATTTATTTTTATTTCTTGTGTATGGTGGTTTGGGCTGCATGTACATAAGCATCTTCTGCAAGCAGTGCTTGTGGAGTCCAGAGAGTGTGTTGCATCTTCTGGAACTGGAATTATGGAGAATTGTTAGTTGCCATGTAGGTGCTAGGAACCAAACCTGTGTTCTCTTTAAGAACAGTCAGTGTTCTTAACCACGGAGCCATCTCTCCAGCCCCCTTGTTAGGTTTCTTAATATGTGTGCATTTTTAATTGATGTGTAGATGTAAGGCAGAGTTTTACTGTCTTACCATCCACAGATCAATATGTACAAGCATATTCATTTGTTAGCTCTCTTACTTCCTCACTGGTTCATAAGGACAGTGCTCTAACTATGCCTACATGCATTCTGAGAACTTCTATCCAGATTGATCCAGCTACTTCATTCTACCTTAAAAATTCTTATGGTTGGGACTGGAGAGATGGCTCAGTAGTTAAGAACACTGGCTGTTCTTATAGCAGACATGGGATCAAATCCCACCACCCACATGTCAGCTAATACATATCTGTAACTCCAGTTCCAGGGAATTGGATGCCCTTTTCTCTCTTCCATGAGCATTTTATGACAGGTGTGCACTTACACACGTGCAGGCATAGTACTGATAAACAAAAAATAAGATAAAGATAAAATAAAATGTTTATGCTACATTACCAATTATACCCTTGATTTCTTCTTCTTTTTTTTTTTTTTTTTTTTTGGTCTTTTCGAGACAGGGTCTCTCTGTAGCCCCAGCTGATTCTGGAACTCACTCTGTAGACCAGGCTGGCTTGAACTCACAAAGATCCACCTGTCTCTGCCTCCTAAGTGCTAGGATTAAAGGCGTGCACCACCAAGCCGGCAACCCTTGATTTCTATATATATTTTTGATACATTTCTTTATAAATGTTTTTTTTTTAATTTTATGTTTACGTGTGGATTCTGTGCATAGATGCAACTGCACTTCTGTTGTGCAATGTGTACAGAGGAGAGAAGAGAGTGTCAGATTCCCTGGAAAGGTAGTTATAGAGTTGTTATCCATCATGTAGGTGCTGGGATTCAAACCTGGTTCTTTTGCAAGAACAGCCAGTGTTCTTAACCACTGAGCCATCTCTCCACCCACTCCTTTTGATATATTTCATACTTCTGATCTGCAATTTCATTATAATGTGTTTAGGTGTTGTCTATATTTCCCATAAATTGACATAGCTTTATGTTCTTATATATGGTCCATATATGAATTCTTATATATGCTCCATATATGAATTTTGCAGTTATTTATACATATAAAAATCCATTTTTTTCATTTTTTATTGATGCTTTGTGTATTTCATACATTATTTTCCAATTCAGTTCAGGCATATTTCCCTTTCCCTTCCCCCACCCCCACCCCACCCCATCCCAGATCATGCATTCTGCCATAATTGTCTGCAACTCTGTTTTTTTTTTTTTCATTTTTTAACAATAAGTGATAATTTTATGAGTACAAGCATCCTTCATGTAAAACCATATTGCAAGCAGTTGTGCCCAAACACACACAGCCCATGGGTCTGTGGAGCAGAGGTAGCCAAATGCCTGTATATCCCAAATCTAATTGGCTATTAGCTCTCTCCTTGGAGGAATAACCCACGGCTGATGCCACAAGCTTACATCCTCTAATCGTTAGGAGATGTTACAAGCCACAGTAAGACCCCTGTCATCAGAAAAAAATGTAATTCGTGGATTAATATACCATCCAAACATCTGTGTCTATACCAAAGTAACCTACCATAACAATTAGTGCTGTTAAAATACCTATATATCTAATTGCTTGTGCTTCATTAGTAGGATTGAAAGGTTATTCCTGGACAAACTGTCAGCCCATGAAAGGAAACAGCCAGAATTGACCAGAGTCCAAGACAACAGCTCCAGAGAAAGTAGAGTGTTTTGCTTCTCATCCACCTGTGCCCCTTTTCTAAGCCTAGGGAACAGTCTGCAGAAGAGGGGGTGTGGTAGAATGTAAGGGCTGAGATTGGGGTGAATGGTGAAACTACAGCAATATTGTCTGGACACTCATTTGATCAACTCGATTGAACATACAAGCCCCCCCCCCCGATGGATGGTGGGACCCATGGGCTGTGTGGGTTTGGGAAAACAATCCATTTTTATAGCCATGATAAAAGTACCCTGACCTAGGCAAGTTAGAGTTTATAGCATTTATTTTGGCTTGTGTTCTAGATGGGATACAGTTCATCATTGTGGGTAAAGAATGCCACCAAGATGACGTGTTCACTTTGACAGTCAATAAATAGCTGTCATATTTCATATCCATGCAGAAAGCAGAATGAAGAGGCCACAGCAACCCCAGTCTCAATCTCTCTTCTCTCTCTCTCTCTCTCTCTCTCTCTCTCTCTCTCTGTCTCTCTCTCTCCCCTTGCATCTGAAATTTTCCTCAAAGTTTACCAGGGGTACTTATCCCAATAATATTGAAACATGATCCTCCAAAGGTGATTGGCCCAAGAGGTCTCTGACCTCATTATCATAATCAGAGGGATATTGGCAGCAGCTGGAGAATTTAATAAGTGGAGCAGAAATCTAGCAAGCACGTCACTGATGGTGTGACTTTGAAGGTTATAAATTATCCGAGGTGTCTCATGTCTCTCTCCTTCTTCTGCCTTTCCCTCAGTCTTCCTCTCTTTGCTTCTTCCCAGCTACCATTAAGCAATCAGTTTTGCTCTAACATTTACATTCTATCACTATATCCAAGGTATGGATTTAACCAATTATAGACTGCAATCCCTTACTCCCCCCCCCCACAGAAACAAATTAATCTGTCATGCCTTAAGTTGTACTCAGTAGTAGTGTAACAGGAACAAAAAAGATTGATGACAAAGATACTTTTGGACACTTTTAGGACCCTCTCTGGGCCGTACATTTTATAAACCCTGTTTTTAAATTATTATTTATTTATTTTATATGTGTGAGTGTTACGCTTGTATGTTTGCACCCATGTCCTGCAGTAACTGGAAATGCCAGAAGGCAGCATTGGTACTACTGGAACTGCAGTAATGGATGAGGGATGTTACCCAGATCTCATGTGGATACTAGAATTTGAACTCTGGTCTTTTGCAAGAGCAGTCAGTCCTCTTAACCACTGAGCTATCTCCCCAGTTCCACAAACCTTATGTGTAATTAACTTAATCTTTAATTCTTTTCAAGTTTTTGTTTCTTTGGTGTCTTATAATTTTTTTCTATTATATTTTCTTTGTCCTACTTTGCCTTCTTCATTGGAAGCTGATTTCTCCCTTTCTGCATTTGCAAAATGAGTTATAGATTTTACCTGATTTTATCAAACATAACACTTTTCTCTCGTTTTGTGGAGAATATCTATTTGGGCAATCTCATAAGTAAGGATATAACAGCTTACTTAAAGTGAAAGCTATTCTTCCTTAGTATGTAAAGAAGGGATCTGCTTCCATATCTCTGGGTATCAGGAACAGAAAGTGTCTCATATCTCCACACATAATGGAGATAAGAATCTATCAGGATAACCCAGAAGTGAACATAATCAGAAAAAAAGCAAAAACAAAAACAAACAAAAAACAACCAATGTCAGTTGGGAACATAAAGGCCATGTCAGGATACTGACCTGGTTTCCAGTGTGATTTCTAGGGTCTCCCCATTCCCACATCTCCCTTTCAGGTTTTGCCCAGATGTGACAAAGATCTCTTCCATACTTTGAACCCTAAACCTCGGCTGTCCTGACCCTGCCTTATCTACTTCCAGTGTGGCTTGAAATGCCCTGAGATGGTCTTCCATCTTCATTGTCAAATAGACCTCATATGTGTCTTTTAAGAATGGCTGGGCAGCTGGGCGTGGTGGCGCACGCCTTTAGTCCTAGCACTCGGGAGGCAGAGGCAGGCGAATCTTTGTGAGTTCAAGGCCAGCCTGGTCTACAGAGCGAGTTCCAGGACAGCTGGGGATACAGGGAGACCCTGTATCAAAAAAGCCAAAAAAAAAAAAAAAAGAATGGCTGGGCAGTTAGCTCACTTGGTAAAATGTTGGTCTTATCAATTAAGAGGACCTGAGTTTAGTTCCCAACACCCACATGAAAAGCACGGTGTAATTGAATGTATTGTAAACACCCACATGAAAAGCACGGCATAATTTGAATGCATTGTAAACATAGTCCTGGGGAATGTAGGGGGGTAGAGACTTAGGCCTTGTTGGCAGCCTGTCTATCCAGTAGAGACTCCATTTATTTATTTTTAATATTGTTATTGAGTTTTTGTGGATTTCATATTAGGAGATCTTAATCAAATTTAGACCCTTCCCTATTCACACACCCCCATAGCCCTCCAACCATATTTCACACATTCTGTTAAGTCCTTTCTGATCAATCATTTTACCCAGATGCCCCTCAGTGCAAGTTCATCCACTGGAGTCTAGTCAGCCTATGTGGAGTCATTCCTTAAAGAAGATCTACTCTCCATCACCCAGCAGTAATCACTGAATGACTTTAATATATATTGGGAATTACTGAGGAAGACATTAACAGTTGAGTGTTGTACTACACACACACACACCACACACACACTTGTGTGTATACAAGTCTCTACACACACACCTGTGCATACACAGGTGTGTTTGTGTGTGTGTGTGTGTAGTTTATGTAGAAGACACCCCTCTTGCAATGCTCTTTATTGACTGAGCCATGTTCCTAGATATTCTCTTCTTGTAACCTAACTCTCTTCTCCCTTTGACCAGGAAATGTAGAACAATCCTCTACCAAAGATCTCATTACCATGTTGTTCTCCCCAGGTGTTTTATGCCAAAAAACTATCCATTAAACCTTCTAAACCCTTGACCTAAAATAAATTCTTTCTGTGCCTTCAGTTGGCTGTGCTTTGCTTTTGTTAAAGTACAAAAGAAACACTAATGTAACTCATACACAAAGCAAGATCACTCACTCTTATTGTCATCAGCCAAAAAATTTCCTCACTGTGAATTGATAAACATGAAAAAAATTTTCCCTCCAGTTACTTTTAGTATCAATATGAAAAAATATCTAGTTGTATACTATGGATAATCTGCTCAACTTGTTTCAAAATGTCCTCTGGTGAAGGCTGGTAGAGAAAGGAATATTTTGTAAGTGGTTTCTGATATTTCCCATTTTATGTACTGCTTTATTTCTATGTTGACATATGGACAGTAGTTTCACATATAATTTTATATGAAAGATTTTGACATTCTCAACTTCCCTATTTTATATAAGAGGAGAAACTCCTGTTTCCCATGAAGTTACTGGATTGGTGTTGAAAATCATGATATTAACTGCTGATGTGCCCCCGTCTGCTCCCCTTCACAGACATGTGTTGAGGAAAGACAAAATAAATCTCTTAAGGGCTGTGGGCAGATGGCTCAGTTAGTGAAACTGGTTCCTGCATAAATCCTGAGCAAGTGGGCTCAGTTCCCCAGAACTTATATCAAAATCTGAGACAGGGGATACAGTCCTGCACTTCATCGATGGGTAATTGACACAGGATTTCTGATGTTCAGTCATTATAGCTGTATCTGTGAGCTCCAGCTTCATTTAGAAATGGTCTCAGAAAATAAAATGGAGAATGAATGAAAAAACCCCTGGTCATCACTTTGGACTACATGCAGATCATGTCCATAAAGTTGTGTCTTCTAATACATACACAAGACAGCACACATAAATAAATACCTTAGTTAATGAATAATTTTCCTTAAGATGAAACAATTAAAGATTACGTTAAATTTGTAAAAAAAAAAAAAGATTCTTATGAAACATCAATGATGGCACTTGTTGTTACCATTTAAAATCACTTATCATGGGGCTGGAGAGATAGCTCAAAAGTTTAGAGCACTGGCTGTTCTTGTAGAAGACCTGGGTTCAAGCCCCAACATCCACATGTTGACTAACAGCCATCTGTAACTCCATAAACTGCATATGTGACAAAATCTCGTGGCATCCTTGGGCACATGGGTGCACTTACACACATTCGTGCATTACAGTCAAACACATAATAAATAAATAAATAAATAAGTAAATAAATAAATAAATAAATAATAAGCAAATAAATCATTTAAAAATCGATGATCAGGACATGAGCCCGGAATTCACTCCAGGCGGGTGGATTATATCCTGGGCTTCTGGAGAAGGGTCTCAGCTCTGAACCCTTTTGTGGAGGGTGGCTGTCTGGGCAGAGCTGCCCTTCACCTTTGCAGCTGGAGACCAGCGGGCCACGTTTGGTGCCTCTGTGGCTTTGTGCAGGCTTGCTCCTGAGGCACAGGAGCTCAGAAGTCACTCCAGGCAGGTAGATTTTAGGGTGGATTGTCTCCTGGGCTACTAGAGAAAGGGCTCAGCTCTGAACACTTTTGTGGGGGTGGCTGTCTGGGGGGAGCCGCCCTTCACCTTTGCAGCTGGTGACCAGTGGGCCTGGTTTGATGCCTCTGTGGCTTTGTGCAGGCCAGCTCCTGAGGCACAGGAGCCCGGAAGTCACTGCAGGCAGGAGGAAAGAAAAAAAAAAAAAAGCATTGTAAGGAGGTAAGCAAAACCATCCGCTAACATAGTGAAAAGACATTTGTGATTTGAATCACAAAAGGGAAACCCACTTGCCAGGGACACAACGAGGGGACAGCATGGGAAAGGCACAGGATAATCCCCCACCAGGCTCTATCAAACCTGTTGGAGATAGCTACAAAGGGATCCCCCTGGAGGTGACCCAAGGAACAGATCTTAGAGGAATAATTGCAGGCATATGCAGAGAAATTTAAGAAAATAAAGAAGAATTCAGAGAACTAAAGAGAAAGAATGAAAAACTCAAAAAGGACCTAGAAGGATACAATGACAAACTTCAGAAAGAACTAAAGGAAAAGATCGACAAACTCCAGAAAGAACTAGAGGGAGAAAAAAACAAATTCAAAAAGGAAGTAGAAACACTGAAAAAGGAAGCTAACCAACGAACTAAGGAGCAACAAGAAGAGATTGAGAAGGTCAAAAAGGAAATGGAAATACTAAAGGAAACAAACGATGAAACGAAAAAGGAATTAGTACTCTCATTCAATCAAGAAGAAAGGAAAGGAAAAAGCCTTAGAAGTATAATGGAGGAAGCAGAACAAAGAATATCAGATCTGGAAGATAACACAGAGCAACTAAAAAGCTCAAATAAAGAACATGAAAATTTTAAAAATACACAAAAGTGGAACAACCAGGAAATATGGGACACTATGAAAAGATCAAACCTCTGCATCATAGGAATAGAGGAAGGAGAAGAATTTCAAGAGAATAGTATTGGTCAGATGTTCAACAGAATAATAGATGAAAATTTCCCCAAGCTAAAAATAGACAAACCCATACAAATACAAGAGGCACATAGGACTCCAAATAGACATGATCAGAAAAGAAACTACCCACGCCATATCATAGTTAAAATGCTAGATGCCCAAAACAAAGACAAAATTCTGAAGGCTACAAAAGAAAAACAAGTCACATACAAAGGAAAACCCATCAGAATTACAACTGACTTCTCGGCACAAACCATGAAAGCAAGAAGAACATGGAACAAAGCATTCCCAGTGTTAAAGGTCTATGGGTGCCAATCCAGAATACTTTACCCAGCAAAAATGTCGATTATGCTTGAAGGAGAGAGAAAAATCTTGCATGACATAAACAAGATGATACAATACATGTCTGAAAAACCAACTCTTCATAAAATACTTGAAGTAATTCAAAGGGCAGAAGAGAGGAGCAACTATCCTCAAGCACCTAGGAAAAGAAACTAATAAAAACATAACCATAGGAGCAAAATAAGAGGCTAGAAGTCCAAATGGGTAATAAAGTGAAAGGAAGCAACATCCATTCTTTCAGTTATAACCTTAAATATTAATGGGCTAAAACTCCTCAATCAAAAGGCATAAACTGGGAGAATGGATTAGGAAATAAAACCCATCTATATGCTATCTACAAGAAACCCATCTCAAATTCAAGGATAGGCACCAACTTAAGGTGAAGGGTTGGAAGAAAGTATTCCAAGCAAATGGTACCAAAAAGAAAGCAGGCGTTGCTATTCTAATATCAGACAAATAGACTTCAAAGCGAAAGAAATCAAAAGAGACAAAGAGGCTCATTACATCTTTATTAAAGGAACAATTGACGATAAAGAACTCACAATCATGAATATTTAGGCACCAAACTCCAGTGTACCAAAATTTACAAAGACAATTCTTCAGGATCTCAAGGCACAGATTAACCCCAGCACACTAATAGTAGGGGATTTCAATACGCCACTAAGTCCTTTAGACAGATAACAGAACAAAGAATAAACAGAGAGACATCTGAACTAAATGATACAATACACCAAATGGACCTCACAGACATCTATTGAATATTTAACCCAAACACCAGAGAATACACTTTCTACTCAGCACCTCACAGAACATTCTCCAAAATAGACCATATACTGGGACACAGGAAAAAATTCAACAAATACAAAAAGACTGAAATAATCTCATGCATTCTATCAGATCACAGTGCAATAAAACTCAGTATCAACACCAGGTTAAACCCTACAACCTACACGAACACATGGAGACTAAACAACACTCTCATGAATAATGATTGGGTCAAGGAGGAAATAAAGAAAAATATAAAAACATTCCTGGAATGGAATGCCAATGACAATACAACACAGCAAAACCTATGGGACACTTTAAAATCAGTCCTAAGAGGGAAGTTTATAGCTCTGAGTGCCTACATTAAAAAAACAGAAAGAGCACAAGTGAATGATCTAACACTGCAGCTAAAAGTACTTGAGAGACAACAACAAATGAGCCTTAAATGCAGCAGACAAGAAGAAATAACAAAAATCAGAGCAGAGATCAATGAAATAGAAATAAAGAAAACCATATAAACAATCAATGAATCCAAAATTTGGTTCTATGAGAGAATAAACAAGATAGACAGACATCTAGCTCAGTTAACCAAAAGAAAGTAGGAACAACTCCAAATCAATAGAATCTGTGATGAAAGGGGGAAACATCACAACAGACAATGAAAAGATACAGACAACCATAGGAGAATACTTCAAAAACCTATACTCTACTAAGTTTGAAAACCTAGAAGAAATGGATGAATATGTGAAATCCTGGGAATCACCAAAGCTCAACCAGGAAGAGATCGACAGCTTAAATAGACCAATAATACAAGAAGAAATCGAAGATGTAATAAGTAGCCTCCCAACCAAAAAATGCCCAGGCCCAGATGGTTTCATATCAGAATTTGATAAAATATTTAAAAGACTTACAACCATTAATACTCATGTTGTTTAGAAGGATACAAACGGAGGGAGTTCTCCCAGATTCCTTCTATGAAGCCAGCAACATGCTATTAACTAAACCAGGTAAAGATACAAACAAAAAGGCGAACTATAGAGCCATCTCTGTAATGAACACAGATGCCAAAATTCTAAACAGGATACTGGCATAGCGCATACAGACCCACGTTGAGAAGATCATCCATCATGACCAAGTTCGATTCATACCAGAGGATTTTTCAACATATGAAAATCAATAAATATCATCAAACATATAAATGGATTGAAAGACAAAAAACACACCATCATTTCAATTGACACAGAGAAAGCCTTTGACAAAATCCAGCATCCCTTCATGTTTACAGTCCTAGAGGGAATTGGACTGGAGGGATCATTCCTCAATGTAATCAAAGCCATACACGGGAAACCCACAGCCAATATCATCCTACATGGGGAAATAACAGAATCATTCTCTTTAAAGTTAGGAACTCGGCAAGGCTGCCCCCTGTCACCACTCCTTTTCGTTATAGTGCTTGAAACCTTTGCTAGGACAATAAGGCAAGAAAAGGAAATTAAAGGAGTTCTAATTGGAAAAGAGGAAGTCCAGCTATCCCTTTTGTGCTGGTGATATGATTGTCTACCTAATGGATGCTAAGAACTCCACCACAAACCTCCTAGAAATGATTAAGAGCTTCAGTAAAATGGCAGGATACAAATAAATATAGAAATATCAGTAGCCTTTCTTTACACCAACAACAAGCAACTGAAGGTCTACAAGGAGACATTACCACTCACAATAGCCCCAAAACAATAAAATACCTAGGAACAAACCTAACCAAAGTAACCAAGGTTCTCTACAAAAATTTTTTTAAACCCCTGAAGAAGAAAATTGAGGAAGACATCAGAAGATGGACAAACCTCCCGTGCTCATGGATTGGGAAAATAAATATAATAAAAATGACTATTCTACCCAAACTCGTGTACAAATTTAATGCAATCCCAATCAAAATCCCCAAGAGATTTTTCACAAGCTTGGAAAAAATTCCTCAATTACATTTGGAAAAACAAAAGAACCCAAATAGCCAAAGCAACCCTGAGCTAAAAGAGCAATACAGTGGGGATAGCTCTACCAGACATCAAACTATACTACAGGGCTATAGCCATAAAAACAAATTGGTACGGGCACAACAACAGACCAGTTGACCAATGGAATAAAACTGAAGATCCAAACTTGAGCACATACAATTTCATCCACCTCATATTTGACAAGGGGCCAAGAAGACACAATGGAGGAAAGACAGCCTCTTCAGTACCTGGTGTTGCAAAACTGGATCACCACCTGTAGAAGAATGAAATTAAACCCCTACCTCTTGCCCTGTATAAAAGTCAATTCCAGATGGATCAAAGACCTCAAAGTGAAACCCAAAACTCCGGAGGTGATAGAAGAGAAACTTGGCTGCAGACTACAAGACATAGGCATAGGAAAAGACTTCCTAAATCAGACAGCAGCTGCACAAGAAATAAGATCCGCAATTGACAAATGGGACCTCATTAAACTCAAAAGCTTCTGTACATCAAAAGAAACAATCAAGGAAGTGAAGAGAAAACCCAAAGAGAGGGAGGAAACATTCACTGCAGATACATCTGACAAAGCATTAATTTCCAGAGTATACAAGCTAATCAAAAAACAAAGAAGAATGAAAACAAATGAACCACTCAAAAGATGGAGCAAAGAACTGGATAGAGACTTCACAGAGGAGGAATAAGAGATGGCTGAGAAACATCTTAAAAAGTGTTCAACATCACTAATAATTAGTGAAATGAAAATTAAGACCACTGTAAGATATGATCTCACTCCGATAAGTTTGGCCAGGATCAAGAAAACAAACGATATCAAGTGCTGGACAGGTTGTGGGGAAAGGGGAACACTCATACATTGCTGGAGGGAATGTAAACTTGTACAGCCACTATGAAAAACAGTGTGAAGAACCCTTGGAAGACTCAAAATGAGCTTGCCATTTGATCCAGTCATACCATGCCTGGGTGTATACCCACAAGACTCATCTTACTGCAGAAATACATGCACAGCTATATTTATTACAGCTCTGTTCACAATAGCAAAAAAGCTGTAACCAACCAAAATGCCCCTCAACTGATGAGTGGATAGAGAAAATATGGTACATGTACACAATGGAGTTCTATGCAGCGGTAAAGAAAGACAACATCTTTTCACTCAGGGTTGATTTGTAGCTCTTTTCACTCAACATCATGAAATTTGCAGGTAAATGGATGGAGCTAGAAGATATGTTAAGTGAAGTAACACAGTCCCAGAAAAACAAACAACAAATGGTATCCCTCATATGTGGATGCTAGCGCCAATAACCCCAGTTATAAATATTTCTTGTGGAGAGGGATGCATATTAAAAGAACAACAACAGAAAGACTGCATCAGAAAACTGACTGAAATGCTGAATCAAGAGGGGTGGGAGGGGCGGGAGAGGGACACAGGCATATAGTTGATTAATGTATATTTAATTGATGTGAGTTCAACAAGTGTCCAATTTTCCCCAAACTCTGTCTCCAGGTTACATGGTGTTTTAGGACTTAGTAAAAGTAAATATGTGTATATTAAATTGCATTGGTTTAAATGTTCTGATAAAAAAGGTAATGCACCTGAGCTAATTGGAAATATAAATTGTTGTTTTCCACATTTGTTGTACTTAAAATCTGTATAACAATAACTTTGGGATTGGCACATACAAATGTTCTCTATAATTTTTCTGTTGTACAGTATCATCTTGCAGCATTCTCTTTTACCTGTAGAATGATTTAACTTAAAAAATTAAGTCTGCTTCCCAAGTTAACCACATACAGTTACCCAAAATAGCTTGGGTGAATTTGATGAAACCTGCAACTTGATTCCAGCCTATAGGTTTGTGTAATACAACTGCCTTTTTGAGACTCATGGGTCAAAAAACAAAAACCTAAAATAAAAAAGGCGGGGGGATACAGATATATATGAAACCTTTTTGTCAAAAACTTTGCAATTCAAATCTTAAAACTAACTACGGGAAAAGACTTTTATGTTCCAACAGGTCAAAATGTCAACAACTTAACGGCTGAGAAAGAAAAGATACAGCTTTGCATTGTGTAGGATGTACCAGGAAGTGCCAGCAGAAAGGTTGGCCTGTCTGAACATTGAAAGGAAGTAAAGCCTCAGACTGCTACAGACATCAAACCCCTCTGTGGATCCTACTTGTAACAACTATTTATAATGAGTTCTAACAAAACTTACCTTCTAGGCGCCACAATGATTTAATATGGGAGACTTTCTTACCTCCCCTCCATAGAACAAGGAGAAGTATGATGATGATGAAGTCATTCTCTAACTGTAAATTGGAGCTAACTGTTATAGAGGTAATCTCTTATAAAACCAGTAATACTGCCTTCTTTAATTGACTAATAGACAGGAACTGTGAAAAGGATTATTCTCTATTCAGAACCAAATATAATACTAAATTCTCCTTAAGCTATGCACTTAAGCAAAATATATTAATACAGGAGAGCTCTATATCAGCAATGGATTATGCTACCAAGGAGTTGTTGGCCAGGGGATCCAAGCCCCCCCCCCAGAAAAAAGGTAAAGGCTTCTTGCCTGTAAACTGGGATACCTGCAAGAAGAGAGGCGATAAGGACCTGCTGTTGAAGACCTGATATAAGCATGGGAAAGATGTATTGAGACCACACTAGCAAGTGCACAGTTGGTCTCTGGAATACCAGAGAGTGTTACCAAAGGCCACTAAACCAATAAAGCAAATATAATTCTCCTTGAGTCAAGCAAGACTCCTCCGTCAGCACCAGCTACACCTCACCTGCCTAGATATGCTGTGCAACAGTCGCAGCCATATGCCTGTATATCCCAAATCTAATTGGCTATTAGCTCTCTCCTTAGAGGAATAACCCATGGCTGATGCCACAAGCTTACATCCTCCAGTGGTTAGGAGATGTTATAAGCCACAGTAAAACCCTGTCATATTTTACAGCAAAAACATAATTCATGGATTAACATACCATCCAAACATCTGTGTCTATACCAAAGTAACCTACCATAACAATTAGTACTGTTTAAATACCTTTATATCTTATTGCTTGTGCTTCATTAGTAGGATTGAAAGGTTATTCCTGGACGAACTGTCAGCCCATGAAAGGAAACAGCCAGAATTGACCAGAGTCCAAAACAACAGCTCCAGAGAAAGTAGAGTGTTTTGCTTCTCATCCACCTGTGCCCATTTCTAAGCCTAGGGAACAATCTGTGGAAGAGGGGGTGTGGTAGAATGTAAGGGCTGTGATTGGGGCGAATGGTGAAACTACAGCAATATAGTCTGGAAACTTATTTGATAAACTTGATTGAACATACAAGACCCCAGCTGGATGGTGGGACCCTAGGGCTGTGTGGGTTTGGGCACAACTGCTTGCAATTTGGTTTTACCTGAAGGATTCTTGTACTCATAAATTATTACTTATTGTTAAGAAATGAAAAAAAAATAAAGAAGTAATAAAAAAATTGATGATCAGAAAAGAAATTCTGAAATAAAGACCAAAAAAAGTTGTACAACTATGTATTTGGTAATAGCATCCATGGAAAAAGTTTAATAACAATTACATTAAAAAATAAAAAAAATAAATAAAATTCTCAAAGAATAAATAAATATTAATTTTAAATGAAAAAAGTATTTGTTGGAAAATTACAGAAACATATGCTCCCCTGGGAGTCAAAGCTAGGTATCTTCCTCAAAATGGTTCTTTCAAAATGTGCCTTATAAGATGAAAACAGAATGACCACTTAAGATGATAACCAGTGGTAAAAACTCTGCTGTTTTGTTGCTATTCAGGGGAGTACACATCTGACTATTCTTGGAAACACTCTTTTGTAGGCAGCAAAATCTCCATTATCATGTTTCATGGGCATTGTAGGGCATGGTACCAAAATACAGTTAAATCATTTTTATTAGTAATCACCCAGTGCCCCAGTTTTTTAATTGGTTAACATTTCTTCTGGATGTCATATCCATAATTAAATCCCCAGACTAAACTCAAAACTTCCCCCACCATCTCTCTCTCTCTCTCTCTCTCTCTCTCTCTCTCTCTCTCTCTCTCTCTGCTTGTGTGTGTAAACTGGAAAACATTTGAAGGTGCAAATGCTTGAATTTTATGTACACTGCTCATCTTTACCCTACTAGAAACCAATGTGTATTTCAGAAAGCTAAATTCTACCCAAGCTTGTTATACATGTTCGTCAATTGCAGTTATGCCTTGTAAATATTATGTATTGAGTAATGAGTTTTTAAAAAATGAGTATTAAAAACAAACTCCCGCCGTTCATGGTGGCACACGCCTTTAATCCTAGCACTTGGGAGGTAGAGACAGGCAGATCTTCGTGAGTTCAAGGCCAGCCTGGTCTACAAGGTGAGTTCCAGGACAGCTGGGGATACAGGGAGACCCTGTCTCGAAAAGACCAAAAAGAAAAACAAAACAAAACAAAAAAAACCCTCCTATTACCACCCTTAACGATATGGTGCTGAGAATAGTAAGCCAGTCTGATAAAGACAAATACTGCCTGCTGAGGCACCTATAGTATTATATTTGCAGAGTCAAGTTTACTTTACAATTAAAATGGTGGCTCTTGGGTTAGGTTCTAGTATAAAAAAATCTATTGTTTATTAGGTAGAATTTCACTTTAGTGTGACGAAAATACCTTTGGAAATTGTTGATAACAATGGGGCTGCTTCTTCTGAAGTTTGTCCTTAAAGCTAATTAGAATGATGAATTTTAGGTTTTGTGTATTTTACAAAAACTTTTAAAACTAATCCCCCAAATTCCAGACATCCTTTTTTCTTTTCTCCTAATAAAAGCATTTTTGGAATACAGAAACAAGGAAAAGCAAAAAATGTTACCACTCAAAGATGGTCATTCCCACTTCATCATCCTACTGTTTCATGAGGTCTTATATTTCTTGTATTTAAAAGGGCTCAAAGAATGTCACACCATTCCAAAGTTATTTGTCACTGTATGTTTATATATGAGCTGGTGTCTATGCGCGAGTACACACACACAGGCTGGATGACAAAGTTGACAGTTGTTCCTTAGGTACATCTTCTGTTTTATAATACTTTTTTAAGACATAGTCTTTCATTCACCTGGAACTTACAGTGTGTTATCCTGGTTACTCAGGAAACCTTAGACATCCAACTCTCTGCCTCCCTGGCATTGAGATTACAAGTGTCCCCTAGCATACCAGGGTATATTTTATATGGATTCTGGGGACTGAGTTTAGATCTTAATGCTTGCAAGGCAAACACTTGGTCACTTGATCCATCATTTCAATCTGCCAAAAGTATTTTTATTAGAACAGTTTAAGTGCCAGCATTCAAAGAAGCACAAAACATATGCAGGAATAAAATACGTTGTGAGCTCATTTCTGACAGGGATAGTTTCTGTAGAAATGTTTGGAGTATGGGAACATTGCTGTGCCAAAAATGACTACAGTGAACTCAAGCAAGCAAAAGTATAAGAAAACTCTACATGCTTTACCGTGTGGGTTAAATGATGGTGACTGGCAGTAATAGTAATCAGTATCTTCACTATCAGAAGATAAGTCAGGCATATTAGTCATGGGCTCATTCTGAGGAGCTGCTTATACATCACTGCAAGAATTTTTTAAAGTTAATTTTATTGAGTGCGTTTCACACATTTCTTAATCAAATTTAGACTCGTTCCCCCATTGATGCCCACCCCTCACGCCCCCCGCCACTACCCGTCAGAGGTCATGGATTCTGTCATACATGTTAAGTCCTGTCTTGCATCTGTTTCTCAGTCTTTTATAACCCGTTCAATGCACAAGTTTACTGTTTTGGTCAGTTCTTTGAATAGGTTTTTCTCTCTCTTTTTGTTCCCGTTAATTTTTATTTTATTTTATTTATTTCTGCATGTGTATGAATGTACTGTCTGCATGCAGGTTTGTGCACCTGTGTCATGCAATGCCACGGAGGTCAGAAGAGGGTGTTGGATTCCCCTGGAGCTGAAGTTCTCCTGGAATTGGAGTTTCAGATGGTTCTCAGCCGCCATGTGGGTGATGGGGATCGAACCCATGTTCTCTGTAAGAGCGGTTGGCACTCTTAACCACTAGACCATCTCTCCAGACCCTGTTCCCTTTAATTTTATATTATTCCAAAATATGCATATATACACTCCACACATAAATCAAAATTAAAAATTCTGAAAATAAAAAATAGGTTAATTCCAAAACACATTTAGCGATTCACATTTTAACTGTAAAGTTGCATGCAGGTAAAAAGAAGTATAACTTTATATTCTTTAATATATATATATATATATATATATATATATAATTTTATATATACATAAGTATACACATACATACATACATACAAACCTAAATGTATACAGGTATCACTTGAATTGGAGGTTGTTTTTTTTTCTTCCTTAAAAGATGTCATGTTTTCCTTAAGGAAATACTTAAAGGTTCCTCCTTGGCAACCCCAACCATCAATCCTGCTCTTTTGCTCCATATTGAGGTCTTTCCCTCCCATAGTCCCCCAACATGAAGTCCCATAAGCACGTGCCCTGTCTTGATCCCCCTGCACTAGCCTCCATGATACAGCCCAGGTAGTCCAACAATGACTGTCTACACTCTGATGAGGCCGACATCCCCTTAGTTGTTTAGTCCATGAGCTGGGTATTTCAGTGGTCCCCATCTGGCTTTGAAGGTTTGGATGATTCCTGTAGAGATATGAATCCAAAGTCTATATTAAGAGTTTAAAAAGCTGTGTCTTATACCTTTGAGGTGTGCCAAAAGCAGTGGTAGCCACAGAGTAGATGCACTTGCCAGTAAGAAATAGAGATAGGCCAAACAACAGTACTCTCTTTATTCTTTTTGTCTTTTTTACTAAGATCTTAAGTTCTGTGTCTGCAGTACAGATTCTTTGGTCTTATTGATTATTTGTGTCTGGTTGTACTTTCCTTTTGGATGCTTAAGGCCACACAGTTAACCCAGGTCAACCAAGGTTTTTGTTGTCTCAAGGTCAGTTGAGGATCTGGTGCTCAGATGTCCCTTGGGTTTTTTTTAATAGGTGTAGAATTCATAATGACTTTTTCTATGTGTTTGTCCACGGTGGAGAGAGCACAGTTGGTTCTCTCTCTCTCTCTCTCTCTCTCTCTCTCTCTCTCTCTCTCTCTCTCATTTTTGATCTTTTTGAGAGCTCTCTGTAGCCTCAGATGACCAGAAACTCACAATGTATAACATGCTGGCCTTGACCTTACAGAGATATGCCTGACTCTGCATCCTGAGTGGTGGATTTAAAGTCATGTACTGTGTGCCACACTAAACTGCTTTTTGAGAGAGACTTTTACTAAACCTAGAGCTCACTCATTTTTTGAGAATATCTGACCATCAGGATTCACAATTCTACCTGTCTCTGCCTCCCCAATGCCAGGATTATAGACAGTATTATATATTATATGCCACAAGCCCAGCCTTTTTTTGAGTGTATCCTGGGGAGTAGAACTCTGGTCCTTATGTTTGTGTGGTAAGAAATGTCCTGAGTAGCAGGGCTTAGTTGTGCACACCTTTAATCCCAGCACTTGGGAGGCAGAGGCAGGTGGATCTCTGTGAGTTTAGGTCCAGCCTGGTCTACATAGTGAGTTCCAGGCCAGGTGGGGTTACAGGGAGTCCCTGTCTCAAAATTACAGAAAAAAAAACAATTACAAAATGAAATTTCCTGAGTCATCTTTACAGCCCCATAATGGATAATTTTTAAAGTGTTGCCTTCAACTTTTCTCATTGATCCTCAAAGTGAAACAATCTAAAATACTCACTTTCCTACACTTTTGGCAAATAGAAACCTGGCTTACCTTAGGTTTATAAATATCCAGATATAAATGTTAAATTAACCTCCAAGAATTTTGTCATGATTCTTCAGGAAGGAATGCATATTTCCAGCATGCTAAATACAAATGCAAGATGAGCTGAAACATTTTCCTTTTTGTTACATGATATTAAGAGTCATTTCCTGGTACATGAACATGCTCATTGCCAGTGAACATAAAATGCTCCTTGTAACTTAAAAAAAACACTTATGTCTTGTTCAGTTGAGAACTGTTTCAATAATTACAAGTGAAATATTTTAGTTACATAGGGATGAGTCAGATAAAGGCGACAATTTTAAGTCACTTTGCTAATACTATCTGAAGCCATCTCTCCACCCCATTTGCATACTTCTTCAGGTATCATTAGGAGGTGCAGCCTTGCTAGGGGAAGGGTATCACTGGGGGCAAGCTTGGACAGCTTGGACCCTGGCCCCACTTCCAGTTGCTGGTCTTTGCTTTGAGTCTGTGATTAAAGAAAGATGTGAGTTCTTAGATTTTTGACCACTGCTGCCATAGCTCCCCCTTTGGACTGTGACTCCTATTTTTGAAAGGGTACTTACACTCTGGAAATGTAAGCCAAGATAATCATTTTTTTTTCTATAATTTTCCAAGTCACTCATATGGACTTGTGTGGTGACGCATGGATGTGCATGTGGATATGGGATGTGAATATCTCATGCTTCCTCATTTCCTGCCAAATTTATTTGTTTTCTTAGGTAATTTCTCACTGAATCTGGAGCTCACTGATATGACTACCAGGTTTCTTTGAGTTGCTTGTCTCTTTCTCCATGGTGCTTAGATTACAGGCATGTACCACTACACTTGGTGATTTTTGGTCTGTGGAAGGATCTGAATGCAAATCTTCATGCTTACTTCCTGGCAAGAACTTTCTCAAGGGAAACTTCTCCTCAGCCCTTCAGACATATTCTTTTTATTTGTTCTTTAACATTTTCCTGCAGAGTTGAGGATTAATCTCATGGATTTATCCATGCTGGGCAAGTGATTTATCACAGAGTCACATTTACAGCCAAACTTAATACCTTTCTAAAGATGGCGTTGGGTAGTAAGACAGCCTTTAATTACTCAGAAGAATTTTAGTTTCTAGGTTCATTTTTATTTTATTTTATAATCTTTTTGAGACAAGGTCTTCCTGTAGCCCCAGCTTCTCTGAAACTGACTATGAAGACCAGGCTGGACTCCAACTCACAGAGATCCACCTTTCTCTGCCTCGCAAATCCTGGGATTAAAGGCATCTACCACCATGCAAGGCTATTCTGTTTTCTTAAATGCATTGCCCTTCATGTGTAACTCAAGTGGTCATACAAAATCTGCATTATAGTTCTTGGGAATGGATGTCAGATTATCACATAACTATGTCTTTTTTTTTGTCTTTTTGAGACAGGGTCTCCCTGTAGCCCCAGCTGTCCTGGAACTCGCTCTGTAGACCAGGCTGGCCTTGAACTCACAAAGATCCGCCTGCCTCTGCCTCCCAAGTGCTAGGATTAAAGGCGTGCACCACTACACCCAGCACATAACTATATCTTTAAACAACATTATGACCCTAAAAATTTAAGTGTATAATTATTATTTGTGTTTGGGGGGAGGCATAATATGGTTATTAGGTACCTGGGCCATCCTTTATGCATGGATATCCCAGGACAACTTTGGGATTACTTCTCTCCTTTCATGTTTATGTGGGTTCTGGGTTCAAATTCATTTCACCAGGCTTGCATAGCAAGCATCTTAATGCACTGAGCCATCTAACCAGCCTTCAATTTACACTTTTGTATCCCCCAAATGCACATCCATGTCATCTACAAAAGATGCAAGCAAGAAACACATTTCTGGGAAAAGGGCACTTGGTTAACAGCTTGAATCTCGAGCTTTCAGGTATTCGTGGATGGGTTCAAAAGAGAGCTGTAAGTAAATAGCTGTGAATAAATACTCCTGATCCACAAAATTCATTTTCTTCATATTTATATGTTCGTTGAGTTACTAAGTGTGAACAGCATTTAGATATGAGCTGGTAATTGTTACTATTGAGGCTGTTTTCCTCAGGGCTGACTAGGTAGCAGACACTCTGTTGCAATTGTAGATAAACAATATTAACATGCACAGAAGCCCAGCAATCTCATTAATAGGAAAGATAGAATATTAAAGTAAAAAATAATTTACGACATCTAGATCTTGCATAGGGGCCAAAGGGTCACTGTGAGAAGACCGATTTACATGTGTGTGGCACATGTGGAAACCAGAGGTAAATATCTAGGAATATTTCTTTATGCCTCTGGAACATTTTTTTTTAATTGGATCTGTCAGTGATGCTGGATGTCACTGATTTAGTTAAAGGAGCTGGCCAAATATCCTCACTGGGATTACAGGCACACACCACAGCTCGATTGGTGTTTCAATGTGGGGGGTAGGAATTGGACTCAGCTCCACTTTACTGCTTGACATATCCCTGCCGCTCCTAAACATTCCTATTTTTAATGAACAATGAGCCTATTCATCAAGAAAACAGATGTGAAGAGTGGATGTATCTAATGCCTTGTCATAAAAAATAGGTAAAATATATTTTTTTACTTGTTCATGCGTAATTTATTTATGCTGGGATATCATCTACATGCAGTGTTTTTACTTAAGAGTCCCTTCAAGCTGGGCATGGTGGCACACGCCTGTAATTCCAGCACTTGGGAGGCAGAGGCAGGGGATCGCTGTGAGTTCCAGGCAAGCTGGGGATACAGGGAGACCCTGTCTCAAAAAGATAAAAAAAAAAGAGTCCCTTCAGAATCTTGCCAATTAATTCCTACTTTAAGCAGACCCAGAGACTGCCCATAGCAATTTAAAAGCATATTTTGTAACTCCTCCAAGCAACAACCCTTACATCACATCTAATTTTTTTAAAGAAACAACCTCAGCTGTAGATGTCCTTTGAGAACCCCTTATTGACTGCTCTGTAATCAATTCTTACCCCTCACAAAAGGAGTATTCTTTTTCCTGTCACTTAACCCAGCTTTAGTCACCTCTTTATTCAAATTTTGCTTGAAGGCTCACACAGTGGTATGATGGAGAATAGGCAGCTGGTAAAAATATTCAACAACCACCCTCCACCCTTCCATAGCCACTCCTTTCTTCCCATACTGAACGTTTCTTATCTGGTCATTTTGTTGGCCACTCTCTTAGAGTGTCCTCTGGGATTAACAAGTTTGGGAATTCTTAAGCAGACATTTCTCTTTGCTTGTTGGTGGTTTTAATATAGGATGGTTTACCGAGGAAGTAATCTCAGGGTGATCTGCTTTTCAGGCCCATATTGTTTCACATGTATAACTATCCAAAGGGTAATATCATCTGGTTTTATAGGAAGACAGTGAACCAATCACATAGTAAATATATGGTGTCATTGTGACATTGATGAGTCAATTGCTCCTGTAGAGAGCCAGCTATTGAACTAGGAGGTGTTGATCCATTTTTCTCCTGTCTTCCTCTTTTCTTTTAAAAAGCAGAGCCTTTGCACAACAAACTTTATCTCACATGCTAAGTATTCAGATGAAAAGAAACACAAATGCAAAGAGATTTCAGGAATGACACTTCCATTGTTCCTTAGGTATAAGCTGTTTAAAATGGAAGGCTCTGTCCACAATACAACAGGGCCTCTTTTGCCAAATGGCTTTACAATCTGTCACAGCACAATTTCATTAACTTCATAGAACCTCTTGTGGATATTCCTAAATGACTGATATTCTTTACTTTTCTGTAATTTCCACAGAACGCATCATGAAGGGTCCCCCCACCCCGCCCCCAGTTATCAGTCTCAGGTGATACAAGGTGATGCTTTGCGAATTGGAAGCAGACTTTTTCAGTCTTTTCCAGAGTCAGTTTGCAGTTTTCAAATGCTGTAGTTCTGAGTGTGGAGTCTGTAGTTTTTCACTATAGGGTAACAACCCTCTCAAGAGGGTCAACTGACCCTCTTGGAACTATGGCTACAGTGGCCCATGGAAACTCCAATGATGTCACAGGGTGGTGCTTTGCTATATATCCTTACAGTTTTCTAGAAGTCTTGGGAGAGAGGGTTTTTTGCTTTCTGTACCAAGGACCAAAACAACTGACTTGCATGTAGGAATCAGGGTGTGTGTTCACCTAGAATGACCCATAAGCTGCCTGAGAAGATTTATACATCTTCAGAAGTCATGAGGGGTCATGTATGATCCAGGAGAATAAGAAAGTTCAACTGTCATCACAAGCATGTGGATGCTTCAAATATCCTGGAAGCCATTAATATCCTTTAGGCCTCTGGTGTTGTGTTATTCAATCTGCAAACTTTTGGTTAGTGGTGAAAAGCTATGGGAAGAAATGCAAATGAGCAGCATGAGGGAGGGAGGATGGCACTGTGCTTTACAACTTTCTACCAACATCTAAGGAATCTTAGTGGTTTGTAGGGAACCAGGGACTTCAACGACTTAAAAACAAAAACAAAACAACAACAACAACAACAACAACAACAACAATACTCTAGAGATATGGAAATGTCCCTAATTTTTGATGCATTCTCTGTGTACACAGAACCAGGGACACAAAGCTTACTGCATCCTTGCTGACCAGCTCTGGCTGTGCAGCAGAGCCCTCTCACAAACACTCTAATTGCAAAGAGCCTTTGATGGATGGGCAGAGGGGGACTGCGTTTGTAGGAACTGAACTGCACAACTTCAAAGATAACATACGGCAAAATGATTTGTTGAACTGCCCGGATGTTGGAAGGAGTTTGAATAGTTTCCTTTTATGGTGGGAAGAGAAAGTGGAACTTGCCAAGCTTCCCTAAGAAGCAAGACTTGAGGTTTTTACCTTTTTGCTTTTCTGGGGCAAAAGAATTCAGCCCCCACCGCCCCGGAATCCTTTGAAAGCTCTGCCAGTAAGAGAGAGGCAGTTCAATGAGCTCATTCTCTCTGGCTTTCCCACAGTCTGGAAAATGACATTGGGGAGGGTTTTCTTGGGGGTTTCATGTACCCCTGTGCCAAAGCAAGTACAGCCACAGTCACAAGGGCCTGTTTGGATGCCCACAACATTCCAGGGTTGGTGTGTCACAGAACTGGGAAATTGACAAGGAATTTCATGGTGTCAGAATTTGAACCAAAACCCAGTCCCAGAACCAAATTAGAGAAGAATTATCTCTCTCAGAAAAAGAAAAAAAAAGAGAGAAAGAATATTTGCAAAATAAAACAGCCATAATTTTCCAAAAGTAAACATGTCTTTTCTCTTTCTTTTAAAATGATGTTTGGAAGGAACATTAGCAGCTGTGGGTAAATACATAATTTCCTCTACAATTTCATTTCCCAAGACATTGTTCTCTCCCTCCCCGACTTCTATAAAAAGATAACCAATTGGCAAAATTGAATGTAGAGATGTTAACCAATTTATCTCTGTGTTTACTAAGTAAGTTGGAACTGTTGCTGCAGAAGTGGAGTAACTATCAGTAGGAAAGTGGCCCACTCACACTTTTACAGATTTATTTATTTATATTATTTTTAACTCTGTGTATGCTTATTGATGTGGATATGTCTGAGTCAAATACATTAATCTTTCCTGGAAACAATTTTGAAATAAGGAAGCTTCCTATTTCAAAATTGGCTTCCCTACTGGATTCTTAATCTCATTCATAAAAGAATTTTAAGAATGGACCCAAACAGAACTTTTAGGACAATTTTATTAGAATTTAAAGAGAAATCCTCAGGGCGGGTAAGCTGGGAATCTCAGCAGCTGCCCTGAGGAGGAGATTGGAGGGGAGAAGGAAAAAAAAAAAAAAACATGAGACCATGTAGATTTAGAGCCTGCTGGGAGGCCAGACACGGCAAACTGGCAGCCACATGGTCATAATAAGAAAAAAAGAAAATCTGAGAGAAAGATGCAGGACAGTTATAGCAGAATGCATAATCTGGGGAGGGATGGGGTGGGGTGGGGGAAGGGAAAGGGGAATATGCCTGAACTGAATTGAAAAATGATGTCTGAAATACATAAAACATCAATAAAAAAGAAGAATAAAAGAGAAAGCTTTAGAGAAGAAGTGTAAGATGCTAAGGCAGCCCAAACCATTAAAGAAAGTATGTTTAGAGAATGGATATGAAAAAGAAAAGGAGCGATTATTATTATAAGAATTCAGAGAAGTGGGCAGACTTACAGAGACCTACAAGCCTGTGGCTGGATCAAGAAACACTGCCCTGGGAGATGGGACTCCAGACCAGAAAAGTTCACTAGCTCATTTAATGCACTTGATATTCTGCCCATCTGTTTTGCATGGCTTAAGGTGATCTTGCCTTCCTGGGGTGGTCCTATGACCAGGTGATTGACCAGTGAAACTGGAAAAGTGAGGCTTTCAACAGATTGCTATTTTATAGTTTTGACCAGTTAATTTTATACTTCGCAAACAATTTCACAGACCTAACCTTGGTAATTGGTGAAATATTAGACATGTTTAGTATCTCTCCTCTCAAGTATATCCACTCTCAAAATTCTGTGTCACTGGGATATTCTTAAGTATTGAGTTCTGAATAGTCTAAGGATTCTTCAGAGTGACATGCTTGAAAGTTGAAGAAATTTTCCAGAGCTTCTATCTGTGCCTGGCATTTTTAAAGGCTATCCTGTTGGGGACAGTGACCTTTGAAGCTTGTTTTCCCATCTACGTAAGTGTAAGTTCCCAGCAGACCTCGTGAAGAAACAAAGAGTTTCAAGGGCATGTATTGGTGATGTTTAGCAATGATCAGTTCAGTTAAGGCTACATCATGAATGCTTATAGTAACTAAGTCCTGGGCAGTTATGTTCTAAGCTCATTAGTTCTTTCAACTTCAAAGCTACAATCACCCTGAAAGAGGAAACCTCAACCAAAGTACGCTTTATTATTTGCTAATCAACATAGGAGTGTTCAGACCACTGTTGGCAGTGACAAGTCTGGGTGCCTGAACCTGGACGTTTTAAGAAAGGTAACAAGGTAACTGAGTAAGTCAGGGCAGGCAAACCAGCAAGTAACATTCCTCCATGGTCTTGGTGCAATGTCTGCCTTGACTTCCTGCAGTGAACTCCTGACCTGGCTCTCCTTAATGACCAACTGTGGCAGGTAAACTAAATTAACCCCTTTCTTTCCCAACTTGATATGGGACATGTTGTTCATCACTGCAAAAGAAAATGGAACTAGAACACACACAGAGAAGATGGTTCCATTCCCAGCACCCAAGTTTTGTGGCTGTCAAAGTCTTCTTCTGCTCTTCAAGGGCACTTCAGTTTTGTGTATACACACACACACACGCACATTCACACACACACATAACTAAACATAAAATTAAAATCTAAAGGAACTCATAGAGTGTACAATATCTTTACTCTGCATGGAAAATGGACATCCCTTGGGACCAGAAAACATAACTATTGTATAATATTCTATACTGAATATAGAATACTGAAACAATTCACTTTTTTTCTTTATGAATTTGTAGGATATTTTGTTCATTTTTCATGGGTATTGTACATGATTTACACACAACTGTACACAGGTTAAGTGTTTTTGAAAGTCTTTGTCGGGCCGGGCATGGTGGTGCGCGCCTTTAATCCTAGCACTTGGGAGGCAGAGAAGGGCGGATCTTTGTGAGTTCAAGGCCAGCCTGGTCTACAGAGTGAGTTCCAGGACAGCTGGGGCTACAGGGAGACCCTGTCTCGAAAAGACCAAAAAAAAAAAAAAAAAAAAAAAAAAGAAAGAAGTCTATTGTCACACATTGCTTTATCCTGATTATTGAGGCAGGGTATCTCAGTTGAACTCTCAGCTTGCTGATATGACTAGTCTAGTTAGATAGCTTGCTTAGGGGAACCCCAGGCTCCACTCTCTGAGGACCGTAATTACAGGTCGATCTCTAAGCCTGAATGGCATTTACTTGGGTTCCAGAGATCTGAAATCTTCTCCTCATTCTGCTTGTGCAGCAAATACTTTAACTGTACAAGCATTTCCCCAGCCTTGTCAATGTATTTGAGGACTTAATCAATTGTAGATATTTTACCAGAGGTACATTAAGTGGCTTATCAATTTGTACTGGTTGAAAAATTAATAGGAATATAGTATTACATTCTGTTGGAAAATATTTACTTCTGTCAAAAACTCAGCAATCAGATGAATTTTAACATTTTGATTTGACAACAATGAATACATGTCCTTTCTCTGTATTTACACAATGTTAAGGACAAATCTAGAAAAATAATACTCTTTTTAGAAAGAAATATTTGTTAAACAATAGTCAGGGCTAAGGAGAGAGTTCAGTGGGTTAAATTCTTATATGCATGAGGCTGGGAGTTCTGATACCCAGGACTTACATAAAACACTACCCACATCTCTTTGCCCAGTGATACAGAGATAGAGAATGATAGATTCCTTGAGCTTCTGGCTCAGCAGCCTATGCTGATTGTTGACCTATGAGTTCAGTGAGAGACCTTGTCTCAAAAATTAAGAAGAAAAGGGATTGGAGAAGATGATTCATGATGACTTCTGGCTTCTATAAAAATGTGCATACACATACATATACTTCACATAAAAAGCAAGAAAGAAAAACTCAAATGCAAAATAACACCATCAACAGCAAAAACAAACCAGTGAGTATTCTATAGCCCAGGATATAGAAAATGTTAAACTTGGGGCTGGAGAGATGGCCTAGCGGTTAAGAGCACTGACCGCTCTTACAGAGGACACGGGTTCGATCCCCAGCACCCACATGGCGGCTGAGAACCATCTGAAACTACAATCCCAGGAGAACTCCAGTTCCAGGGGAATCCGAGACCCTCTTCTGACCTCTGCGGCATTGCATGACACGGGTGCACAAACCTGCATGCAGACAGTACATTGATACACATACAGAAAAAAAAAAGAAAATGTTAAACTGAATAATTACAATGAATGTCTCCATTAAAAAGAAATGAACAGATGGATCAAAATTAAAACATTAGACTTACATGATGATACATAATATATATGATACATAATGTACATAAAGTAGGAAAAAAAGTAGAAATAATGATGGATTTGGAGCTATATGATTCTTGCATATTCATTGTTTAAACAGAAAAATAAAGTATCATTATCATTGCATAAAATCAGACAATTAATTAAAGATCCCAAATCCAAGTAACTTAACGACAATTTAGAAAATTGATTGCTGCTCCTGTCTATTTATAATTATTCTGGAACACTTTCTATTTATCTAAAGTAGCTAAGCTCCTTGCATTTCCCTCGGGTAATCTGAAGACAGATTAATTTTTCAATTACTAATATAAACATCTATGTCAGAGGGAAAAATAAAGGCCTTTTAGTTTATGCTTTTCTTGAGGGTATTAGTGGATTTATATATTGAAAAATATTATCACTATAATTTAACATGTCCAATTCAATTAACTATTTTTATTCATTTAATTTTTTTGCAGCTGGTGTATATGAAGGATGTGCACCTATGTGCATAGGCAGAGCCTAGGGAAGGATGTCAGGGGTCCTGCTATATCATACTCTGTCTTATTCCCTTGACACAGTGTCTCACTATACCTGAAGTGAATTATGTAGACAGAAAACTCCAGCAGCCTCCTGTCTGTGCTGCAGCATCACTGGAGTTATAGGTATATGCCAACACACCCCACTTTTTACATGGGTGCTGAGAATTTGAATTCTGTTCCCTAGGCTTGAATAGCAAGTACGATTATGTGCTAAGCCATCTTCTCAGCCTTCAGTTCAACCTTATCATTTTTACATTGTCTGTTTTCTGAAGTAAGATATGATGACTTTAAGGCACAAGGTTAGAGAGGGTCAGTGTTTCATGGAGTTGAAGAGCCCAAGGAAACATCTGTGAACCATTAACATAACTGAGCTTTAACATTATTGAGCTAAACTTCAAATGGGGGAAACAAGCTGAGATGCTGTGATGGTTAATATTAATTGTCAAACTGATAGGACTGAGCATCACTTAGGTGACTAACCTCTGAGCGTGTCCTGTGGGGGATTTTCATGACTGGGTAACTGAGCTGGGAAAACCTAGCCTAAAGTTAGGTAGTGCAATCTCACCAGCTAAGGTAGGAGATTCAGTTTAATAGAGAAAGTGAGCTGAGTATCAGCATTCAGCATTGTCTGCTTCCTGGATACAATGTGAACAGTTTCTCCAAAGCCCTGTTGGCAGGACTTCCATACCATAGTGGCCTGTGTCTCCAACTGGGAACCAAAAGAAATCCTTCCGTAAATGTCCATGTATGTATACATGGATGTATGTGTGTGGAAGATAGAGATTGACATCCGGTGTATATGTCTATTATTATCAAACTTATTTTTTGAGACAGGGCTCTCACTGAGCCTGGAGCTCACAGATTTGGTTAGACTGATTGACCAGCAATTCTTTCTCTGCCACTCCAGTGCTTAAATTCCAGTTGTCTGTGTGTGTGTTTTTAATATGAATCCAAAGGGTTGAGCACAGGTCTAATCATGTTTGTATTGTAAATCCTTTACCACCTCAGCCATTTCCCTAGCTTCAAGGGGACCTCCTTTTAAATGTTCTGACTTCCATCACACTACTGACCAAGTTTACAAGGAGAAACAGTTATGTAGGGAGATTTATACCATATAAAGACCATGGCGGCTGATAGACATGTAAATTTAAGGAACCTGATATATGGTGGAAAGTATATATAGTACAATCTACTATGATATTGGGGACATGTGTATACCCAAAAATTTATTGTTAATTCTATGTAGTACAGGTTCCTGAAATTTACAAACAGCTGACAGTGCAAACTGGAGAAAGGTGGATGACAAAAAGAGATGGTATGAATGCAGTTAGTATAAAGAACTCCAAGTTAGATACCAGCAGTTAGCAAGATTTTATATAGTTTTGGAAGGCAAATCAAAAGGTTCATGTTTCTTATGTAAAAATAGCAAGGAAGTGATGTAGCATGCAAAAAATATGAGACTATGGGTGGCATGTGCTGTTTTATTCATGAGGGTTTTCTATTTTTGTTTGGATGCAGACTCAGCTATAAAAGATGATACATGTGGTAACCACCAAAGATTCTTCCCTGTCCTATCCTCTCCTCTCTCCATTTGCTCCTATGAGTGTACATCTCCCTTTCTATTTCTGTTTACTGTCACCATAGTTGATACGTATATAGTGCACTTTGACCATATTCATCTCTCCTGACCCTCTTCTGTCTGCCTCTTCAGATTCCAACTGATCACCTTCCTCTTCACAAGTATCCCTCCTACTATTCTGATATCATGAATGTCTGGTGACTTGACAAATTTAATTGGGGTTGGTTATGGGAGCATGGATGAAGGTTTATATATGGACAACTTCCACTGAAGAAAATTTGTCTTCTATGCAAATATTAACTGCCTACAGATCTTTCGGGGAGGAAGGAAGTTCATAGACATCCCACTCCAGTCAAGCATTATCTGTCTATATATCCATCTGGAGGTGGGATGTTCATATTCCCCAAGTAGTCGTTAACTTCTTAAGGGACCTGGGCCTTCATGAACCCCCTCTAATACATGGCACACTTCTGTGGACAGCTTCTGCCTATAACTATGGGTGCTATGAATTCATGAGTGCCATGGTGATGGGACACCCAATAGAAAACCTTGTCCAACATTCCATGCATCTTGAATCTGTTTCATTCTGTCTGCCTTTTTCTGTGCTTGAACATGAGTGTGGGAGGGCATGATATAAAAAATTCCCACTTATGGCTGAGGATCCAATAGAGTCCTCTTCTCTCCACAGAAACTGAGACCCAGGGCAGAATGAAGCTTCACTGACCAAAGCTTATAGCAGTACTAATCTACATGCATGTTCTAGTTTGTCTTCCATCGCTGTGACAAAACACTCTGACCGATACCAACTTGGGGAGGAAAGGGTTTATTCAGCTTATATCTCCTGGGTCACAGTCCATCACTTAGGGAGCCCAAGGCAGGAACTCAGGGCAGGAACCTGGAGGCAGGAGCTGAAGCACAGGCCATGGAGGGGGGCTGGTTACTGGCTTGCTCCCCTGGCTTATGCCCAGTCTGCCTTTTTATACGGTACACAACAACCTGCCCAAAGCATGTGAAGAGAGGCTCCCTTTCATAAGGAGAATAAAGTGACTAAGGAGAGGCCTAGATATTTACAAGTAAACAATGGAAAAAGTGTGATTAAGGAGGGGCCTCGAGATTTACAAGTAAAAAACAGAAACAGTACTTTCAGGGCAAGACCACACCCAGCTAAGCCTCCAACTTTTGAAAGGAAAATACTGAAAGGGTTTTCTGTTCCTACAAGTCCAGGGCAAAGAAAAGTTGCAAATGTGGTTGAAATAGGCCAGGGTCCATCCCAAATTTGCAGCCAAACTCGGCAGTTTCATTCACATGGTGTTGGCTTTAGAGGCATGAAGTTTGCAAGAGTGAAGGGGTCATCAGTTCTTCACAGTTTCAGAGAGCTGCCAAGGTCAGGCAAAGTGCAGCAGGGGCATCCTTGAATTAAGAAGGCCCTGATAGGCCATTGCGTGAAGCTGTGAATGTGAAGCCTGGTTGGCAGCAGAGACCCCAAGAAGATATTCAAGATGCCAGAGCTGTGATCAAGGAGAGCTGCATACAGGGAGTGGTACCAGCCTAAGGAAGAGATGTATGTTGCATGCAATCCTGGAAGAGCTGAGCCATCTAAGCGCTTTGGCAGTAAATTCCCAGAAGTTGAACATGGAGCTACAGGACTTGGTGTTTGCCCTGCTGGTTTTCGATCTTGTTTTGGTCCAGTATTTCCTCACATGCCTCTATTCCTCTATTTTGGAATGGGAATGTGTATTCAGTTCCACTGTATGTTGGGAGTATGTAATTTGCCTTTTGATTTTACAGGAGCTTACAGTTAAAAGATTGTCCTGTGTCTCAGAAGAGATTTTGGACTATAGACTTGAATAGAATTTGAGACTGGTAAAGACTATAGGGACTTTTAAGGTTAGACTAAATGCATTTTGCATTTTATATGGTCAGGAGCCTATGGGGGCCAGGGAGTGGAATGTGATGGTTTTAATGAGAATGTCCCCCATGGGCTTCAAGTATTCAGACATTTTGTCCCCAGTTGGTGGCACTGTTCTTGCAGGTCTTAGGTGTGGCTGTGCTGGAGGAAGTACGTCATTGGGGGCAGGCTTAGTGAGTTTAACAAGCTTTGTGGTCTCCAGTCTCTCTCTCTTGATGGTGCTTATTGTGAGATGTGAACCTTGGTTTTCTGCTCCAGCCCCGGCCACCATGTCTTCCACCACAATGGACTATGATTCCCTGGAACTGTCAATTGTAAGCTCAAATAAACTCTTCCTTTTATAAGTTCCCATGGTCATGGTGGTTTATCACAGCAACAGAAAAGTGACTAATATAATGCATAAATGTAAATGTTCAGAAAGCAATTTAACAGCCATATAATTTCAATTTATATATCACTGTCTATTGATGCATTGCTTTCTCTGAGTTTCTCTCTGTTTCTCAGGTCTTCTAGTATTTCTTTTTCTCTGTTCTTTCCTAAATTGTTTGTGCTGCTTATGATGTTATCACAAGCTTCCACATTGTAAATGTTATCTCAAAATAACTGAGGTTCAAAATGTCTTCATTTCTCACTGAAAACTTATAGGCAAGTTCTTGGACCACATCTTCAGTCTCTTAAGGCTGTCTCCTGAGTGTAATCAGTTATTTTGTTGCACAAGATTTATGTTGTTTAAGAAACCAATAGTCTTCTCTGTTTAAAACATTTTGTGGGACTGGAGAAGTAAGTCAGCAGTTAAGGATACATTGTGTTTTGCAGAGGACCTGAGTTCAGTTCCCAGCACATAAGCTGGGAGGCTCACTAGTTATAATTGCAGCACCATGGATCTGACACCCTATTTTGGTCTACACAGGCACTGCATACACATGCACAAACCCATACACAACCCCCCCAAAAAAGCAATTACATGTTTTATATACATACATATATCTCTTTATTTGTCTATCTATGTATTTATCACTTATGTATGTATGTATGTATGTATGTATCTATCTATCTATCTATCTATCTATCTATCTATCTATCTATCTATCATGATCAAACTTGGGAATAATTTTTCCTTCTAGTCATCTCTAATCTGTTTTTCTACAGTGGTGTCTTTAAAGTTGAGAAGATGGGTGGATAACGTTTCCATAGAAATTCTCTAACAACTCTTCACTTACATGTTTGTTTGTGTCCAATTCTGCAATTTGCTTTCAACTGTTTGACTAGAGAGCAAATATCATTTTATTATCTCTCTGTTTAAATGACGAAAACACTGTGTCCTTTGTAGACAATCATTATAGTGCCTCCACATCAACTCATGGTTTTATACCTGCTTCGTGGTCCTCACTCTCTGCTTTGTAATTTTGTTAGTGTCTCATTCTTTATGTACAAGCAGCCTCAGTTATTTATGATCATAAACCATTAATTATTGAGTTCTGGATCTGGAGTAGCCTTGATGAAAAGAAAAAAGAATGACTGAAAGAAAAGTGGAGTGAGACTCCACAATCCCAAAATTTATTAGTTTCATTTTTAATTGACTCTCTGTGGTCTGACAGTAGATATAGTTTAACACAGATAGCTATACTTTATATGGAAAGGAATGCCTGAAAGCTCTTCAGTGTTTATGAAATGCTTGAATGACAAGTTGAATCAGTTGGTGAGGTGAGGCAGAAGTAGCAGGAATTAGTAAGGGTTTCAGGTAGCACAAAATATCATGATTTTGACTGTATTACAGGATTCAAGACTGGATAACTATACCTGAGATGGACAGGTTCACAAGGTTGACAGTTCACATAATAAAAGAGAATATAGAGTAGATTGGTTCCCACATTGTGCATAGATGGTGGAATAGAATTTGTTACTCTAAGTGACTAATGTGGATTTCCCCAGCATCAGGTGCAAACAACATTCTTTAAGTATATATTTGTGTGTGTGTGTGTGTGTGTGTGTGTGTGTGTGTGTGAACAAGATTGCTCAGTGTGTACAGGTGCTTAGTGCCAAAGCTAGATGACCTTAATTTGATCTCTGGGACCCATGTGGTATGTAGCAATAAAATTTCCTTCCCAAGGGAGCAGTGCATACACAACCTGCATGATTCAGCAGCCATCTTGGCACCCCACTTCCTCTCCTATCCTTAGAAGATCGACAACGAATAGATTCTCCATAAGCTTCAGTTAGGGAAGTCTAGCTAGTTCTCACAGTGTGTGCAGAACAGATGGGGGAATCAACACTTACAGGGTCTTGTGAGAGAGAGACAGATCTGCCCAATAGCACTCTCCCTTATGAGCCCATGGCCCAACCCCCTAGGTGAGCTGGCTGAATGGAAGGGGTTGCTGGGTCCAGAGCTCCACTTGTTTTTCAGGAGTGCAATCACTGGGTGGCGTCTGATGTCTGATGGCCAGGGCCAGTCTAGTTAGGAAGAAAGTTTAATATATGCCACAGGTAGAAAGAGAAAATTAACTACTGCAATGTGTCCTCTGACCTCTGAAGCATGCACACTCTTGTCTCCCACAGGAGCACATAAAATAAATAAATGAAATATAATATAAAAATTTTAAATATTTGTGCATACATTGTGTGTGAGCATGTCCATGTGTAAATCTATGTGTGTGTGTGCATGTGTGTGTGTGTGTATATGTGTGTGTGTGTGTGTGTGTGTGTGTGTGTGTGTGTGTTTGTGTGTGCATGGAGATACCAGAGCTCAGCTTCAGGCTTCATTCCCCAAGATGACATTCACCTATTTTAATTAGTGTCTCTTCTCTCACATTTACCCGTGATCCTGGCCAACTTCGCTGGTTATTCGGGGTCTTTTGTTTTTCCAAATGAATGTAAGGACTTTTTTCCAAGCCTGTGAAGAAACTCTTGGGGATTTTGATTGGGATTGGCCAGTGAGCCCCAGGGATGCACCTGTCCCATCTTCCCAGTAATAAGATTTAAAGCACACACCACTAGACCCAGTTTATTTCCATGGGCCCTTGTTCTCATGTTTGAATGTTGATCAATTTCCATGGTTGAGCCATCTCTACAGCCCTTAAGCCGTTTCAAACAGATTACTCTCATGAAGGACATTAAGAAGGTTCTTTGTACATCTACCATTTCCATATCCACAGTGAAAAAAGGAAGTAATTTGAACCCTATAGTAATGTATATTAAGACATAGTATTAAAAAAATAAACCTGAGGGGCTGGAGAGAAGGCCTAGAATTTAAGAGCACTCAATGCTCTTGCAGAGGACCTGGGTTCCATCCCCAGCACCCACATGGTGGCTGAGAACCATCTTTAACTCCAGTTCCAGGGGAATCCGACACCCTCTTCTGACCTTTGTGGCATTTCACGACATGGGAGCACAAACCTACATGCAGACAGTACATTCATATACATAAAAAGTAAATAAAAATTTAAAAATCCTTTAAAAAAACCTGAATAATTGTCTATATCTTATACTGGCAAATCACATACAGACCACATCAAGAAGATATCCATCATGACCAAGTTGGATTCATACCACAGATGCAGGGATGGTTCAACATATGAAAATCAATAAACATCATCAAATACATAAATAGAATGAAAGACAAAACCCACACCATCATCTCATTTGATGCTGAAAAAGCCTTTGACAAAATCCAGCATCCCTTCATGCTTAAAGTCCTAGAGGGAATTGGATTGGAGGGATAATTCTTCAATGTAATCAAAGCCATATAAAGGAAACCCACAGCCAATATCATCCTAAATGGTGAAATGACAGAAACATTCCCTTTGCAGGTAGGAACTTGGCAAGGCTGCCACCGGTCACCACTCCTCTTCAATATACTGCTTGAAATACTTGCTAGAGTAATAAGGCAAGAAAAGGAAATTAAAGGAGGACTAATTGGAAAAGAGGAAGTCAAGCTATCCATATTTACTGATGATATGATTGTTTACTTAAGGGATGCTAAAAACTCCCCCAGAAAACTCCTAGGAACAATTAACAGCTTCAGCAAACTAGCAGGATATAAAATTAACCTAAAAAAAATAAATGGCCTTTCTTTACACCAAGAACAAGCAACTGGAGAAAGAATTCAAGGAGACCTTCCTACTCACAATAGCCTCAAAAACAATAAAATACCTAGGAACAAACCTAACCAAAGACACCAAAGATCTCTACAACAAAAATTTTAAACCTTTAAAGAATGAAATTGAAGAAGACATCAGAAGATGGAAAATCCCATGCTCATGGATTGGGAAAATTAACATTGTAAAAATGTCCATTCTACCGAAATTCTTGTATAGATTTAACAAAATCCCAATCAAAATCCCCAAGAGTTTCTTCACAGGCTTGGAAAAAAGTCCTTAAATTTATTTGGAAAAACAAAAGACCCCTAATAGCCAAAACAACCCTGAGCAAAAAGAGCTACACGGGGGATCTTTATACCAGACTTCAAACTATACTACAGGGCTGTAGTCATAAAAACAGCCTGGTACTGGCAGAAAAACAGACCTGTTGACCAATGGAACAAAACTGAAGATCCAAACCTGACCACATACAATTTCAGCCATCTAATATTTGACAAGGGAACCAAGAAGACACAATGGAGAAAAGACAGCATCTTCAGCAAGTGGTGTTGGCAAAACTGGATCACCACCTGTAGAAGAATTAAATTAAACCCCTACCTCTTGCCCTGTACAAAAGTCAACTCCAGATGGATCAAAGACCTCAACGTGAAAACCCAAACTCTGAAGGTGATAGAAGAAAAAGTTGGCAGCAGACTACAAGACATAGGCGTAGGAAAAGACTTCCTAAATCAGACAGCAGCTGCACAAGAATTAAGGTCGACAATTGACAAATGGGACCTCATCAAACTCAAAAGCTTCTGTACATCAAAAGAAACAATCAAGGAAGTGAAGAGAAATCCCACAGAGTGGGAGGAAACCTTCACTGCAGATACATCTGACAAAGCATTGATTTCCAGAATATATAAACTACTCAAAAAACAAAGAAAAAAGAAAACAAATGACCCGCTCAATAGATGGAGCAAAGAACTGAACAGAGACTTCACAAGCGAGGAATTAGAGATGTCTGAGAAACACCTCAAGAACTGCTCAACATCACTAATCATTAAGGAAATGCAAATCAAAACCACTTTAAGATATCATCTTACTCCAATAAGACTGGCTAGGATCAAGAAAACAAATGATACCAAGTGCTGGAGAGGTTGTGGGGAAAGGGGAACACTCATCCACTGCTGGTGGGAATGTAAACTCGTACAGCCACTATGGAAAGCAGTGTGGAGAACCCTTGGAAGATTTGGAATGAACTTGCCACCCGACCCAGCCATACCGCTCCTAGGCATGTACCCACAAGACTCATCCCACCGCAGAGATACATGCACAGCCATGTTTATTTCAGATCTCTTCACAATAGCAAGGAGCTGGAACCAACCCAAATGCCCCTCAACTGACGAGTGGATAGAGAAAACATGGTACATCTACACCATGGAATTCTATGCAGCAGTAAAGAAAAATGACATCGTGAGCTTTGCAGGAAAATGGCTGGAGCTAGAAGACATCATGCTGAGCGAAGTAACACAATCCCAGGAAAACAAACGACGAATGGTATCCCTCATCTGTGGATGCTAGTGCCAATTACCTAGTTGTAAGTATTTCTTGTGCAGGGCCCCTTGAGCTTTTGTCCAAGCAGTTGGGAGTGATGCATATTGTAAACATCAACAACAACAACAGAAAGGACTGCAGCAAAGAACTGACTGAAACAGTGAACTTATGCTCAAAACAGTCAACTTCCACATGGAGAATATCTAGAAGGACTGAGAAAGAGATGAAAAGCGTGTTTGGCAGAATACATGAGCTCTGGTGGGGTGGGGGGTATAGGGTGGTGTACACGCTTCTAGATTTGATAATCGTACACTATATATTTAAAAAGATTTTTAAAAAGTGTGTACATCTTAATTGCAGAGGAAGTGTCTCTCTTGTTCCATACACATAGCGCCCTCCTCCCACATTTTGATGATCATGCACATTCAGTCTTTTAAGTGAGGGCTTTCTTTAATTCATTCCTTGTACAGGAATTTCTAAAGAACCATCACATCAATTTGTTTTTTTAACAATGGAACCAGGAACCAGTTTGTTATTGAGTGTCTTTGGACAGTTCTTAAATGATGGGTTCATAGAATCTGCAGGACTTAGATACATGTAAACCTTGATGATTAGAGAGACTGTTCTTAAAAGCTGTGAATAGAACAAATAGCCCTTTGACATGAATGCAAACTTAGTCTTATGCTCGAAGGGAATTCTTAAAATCTCCAATGATTTTCCTTCACTGTTTGTGATTTTCAATTGCAGGAGCTCAGCAGGTTTTCTGTAAAATTCTCTCTTTTAGTCCCCGAGGCTCAATCCTACTGTCTTTCGAATTATTGCAAGAGCTGCAACCCATGCATCATTCTCTCACCCGTTTGACTTCATTATCCACTTTCACATCCATCAGAACCTTCAGTCCCCTTCAACTCGTTTTCTTTTTTTTCACATAAATTTATTTATATATTTTTAACAAATCTAGACCCGTGTTCCCACCCATTTCCCCACCCTGCAAGAGCTCATGCATTCTGCCAAACATGCTTTTCATCTCTTTCACAGTCTTTCTCAATATTCTCCATGAGGAAGTTGACTGTTTTGAGCAGAAGTTCACTGTTTCAGTCAGTTCTTTGATGCAGTCCTTTCTGTTGTTGTTGTTGTTGTTGTTGTTGTTGTTGTTGTTTCCAATATGCATTACACCCAACTGCTTTGGACAAAAGCTCAGGGGGCCCTACACAAGAAATACTTACAACAAGGTGATTGACACTAGCATCCCCAGATGAGGGATACCATTCATCGTTTGTTTTTCTGGGACTGTGTTACTTCACTCAGCATGATGTCCTCTAGCTCCAGCCATTTTCCTGCAAAGCTCGTGATATCATCTTTCTTTACTGCTGCATAGAACTCCATCGTGTAGATGTACCACATTTTCTCTATCCACTTGTCATCAACTCAAGTTTTCAACACTCTTGTTATTTTTCTCTACTTCTCAGGCATCACTGATTTAGTTTTGCTCTGAACTGTCTCTGAACACTCAAGCTTTTTAACCTTCCAATGTGGACTGAGGACTGCTGAGATACCCAGCTTGTGAACTAAGCAGCTAATGGGAATTCAGGCTCGTCAGAATATGGATTACCATTGTTGGACTTCTTTGGCTATATCATGGAGGCCAGTGCAGGGAGATCAAGACAGGATGTGTGCTTACTGGACTTCATTAGGGGGACTAGGGGTGGGAAAGACCCCAATGTGGAGCACAAGTGCAGGATTGATGGTTGTTTGGGCTTGACAAGGAGGAGAGGAGACTTCGAGCACTTCCTTAAGGAAAATATGTCATCTTTTAGGAAAAAAAGTTCTCCAATTCAAGTGATATGTGTATGTATGTATGTATGTATGTATATATTTATGTGTATATAACTATGTATATATACTGAAGTAATACAAGTAAGAGAACAATAACAAAAAAACTGGAAAAAAAACTCTGGAAAGACGCAGAAAAAGATGCAGGATATATATGGTAGAGTGCAGGGACGTGGGTGAGGTGGGGGGCATGGAAAGGGAAGTAACTCAAGATTCGATTGAGAAACGATATAAGACTTATGGAAAAAGTTTAATAACAATAAAAAATAATGGTAAAAATATTTTATAAAAATAAATCCTATTTAAGGGATATTCATATACTATGCAAATGTAAGGTTATAAATTGTACCTAAAATGAAATGTTATGCCTATATTTAAATGTGTTATGTTTTGTATGATATGTACAGTATATATGTAGTCAGTCCCCTTTGAGAACTATTCAAAGATCACAGGGAGTTTTGGTTAAAGTGAGAATGTCTCATATCCTCTTGGATAAATGCTGAAATTCCAACAATTCCTTGAGGAAATTTTCAGGCACTATAATGAAACGACATATTGATGAGATCTCTTTGGACAGAGGGAGAAAGTCTGAGAGTCACTTCAGCAAAGGGGGAGAATCTGAGACACTTTTACTAAGATGGGGAGCATGAGAGAACCTAGATAAAAGAGTGGTAGTTCTTGATGACCAATTTTAGAGGAAAGAGAAGGCCTGTGGCACCCTAAGTTAGAAGGAGCCTATTTCTGTCCCCATTGGGTAGAAGATGGTCTGAGACCCATTTGTTCACATTGGCAAGACTTTAGGGATCACTAGATAGAAGAGCTAGGTGTAAGACCCCACCTTGTTTAGAAAGTCCACATCTCAAGCCCTCTTTGTCCCAAGAATGTTGAAGTGGAAACTTCCTTTGTCTGGCAGAACATGTTTAAGGTCCCATGATGTAGACAGGGAATTTATTCAGTTCAGAGTGTGTGAATCAAAAGTTCCATTGATAAAAGGAGGAAGGTCAAGGCCTGGTTACCTGCATCTCTGGCATGAATCCAACTTGGTCATGATGGATAATCTTCTTGATTGAATCTGTATGCGATTTGCCGGTATCCTGTTTAGAATTTTGGCATCTGTGTTCATTAGGGAGATAGGTCTATAGTTCTCCTTTTTGGTTGTATCTTTACCTGGTTTTGATAATAGCGTGATGCTGGCTTCATAGAAGGAATCTGGGAGAACCCCCTCCATTTGTATCCTTCTAAAAACTTGAGTAGTAATGGTTGTAAGTCTTTTTGAAATATATTACAGAATTCGGCCATGAAACCATCCAGGCCTGGGCATTTTTTTGGTTGGGAAGCTACTTATTACATCTTCAATTTCTTCATGGATTATTGTTCTATTGAAGCTGTCGATCTCTTCTTGGTTGAGCTCTACTGATTCCCAGGATTTCAGACATTCATCCACCAAACCCGGCACCACCGGCTGCAGAGGCAGGTGAAGGGCGGCTCCACCCAGACACCCCCTACAAGGGTTCAGAGTTGAGACCCTTTTCCAGCAACCAGGAGTCAATCTACCCTAAAATCTTCCTGTCTGGAGTGACTTCCGGGCTCCTGTGCTTCAGGGGCCTGCCCGCACAAAGACACAAAGGCACTGAACACAGCACCAACAGCTGCAGAGGCAGGCAAAGGGTGGCTCCACCCAGACAACCACCCCCTACAAGGGTTCAAAGTTGAGATCCTTTTCCAGCAACCAGGAGTCAATGTACCCTAAAATCTACCTGTCGGGAGCAATTTCCGGGCTCTTGTGCTTCAGGGGCCAGCCCGCACCCAATTTGTGTTTTTAGTCTAGGTTTCTACTTCTGCAGTGCTGCTTGTATTAATTTCTCTTTCAAGGTGTCTGGGGGTAGTTGCTCCCCTCCTCTGTCCTTTGAATTGCTTCAATTATTCTCTGAAGATTTGGTTTTCTGGACATGTATTTTTTTCATCTTGTTTATATCATGGAAGATTTTTCTCTTTCCTTCAACTAGGATTGATATTTTTGCTGTGTATAGTAACCTGGGTTGGCTTTTACAGTCGTCTAGCGCTGGGAATGCTTTAATCCATGTTCTTCTTGCTTTCATAGTTTGCACTGAAAAGTCAGCTGTAATTCTGATAGTTTTCCCCTTATATGTAATTTGTTGTTTTTGTCTTGTGGCTTTCAGAATTTTGTCTTTGTTTTGGGCATCTATCATTTTAATTATGATAACGACGAGGGGAGTTTCTTCTCTGGTCCAGTCTATTTGGTGTTCTATATGCTTTTTGCATTTGTTTGTGTTTGTCCTTTTTTAGTTTGGGGAAATTTTCATCTATTATTCTGTTGAAGACCTTATCAATACAATTCTCTTGGGATTCTTCTCCTTCCTCTGTCCCTATGATGCAGAGGTTTGATCTTTTCATAATGTCCCACATTTCCTGGTTGTTCCACTCTTGTGTATTTTTAAATTTTTCATAATCTTTAATTGAGCTTTTTAGTTGTTCTGTGTTATCTTCTAGGTCTGATATTCTTTTTTTCTGCTTCCTCCATTCTGCTTCTGAGGCTTTTTCCCATTCTTTCCTTTTGATTGGATTGAGTGTTTGATTTCCTTTTTCATTTCATCCTGTGTTTTCTTTAGTATTTCCACTTTGTTTTGGAGCTCCTTGTTTCTCTCATTGGTTTCCTTTTTCATTTCAGCATGGGATCTTTTCAGTGTTTCCACTTCCTTCCTGAAATTGTCCTTGTCTCCCTCTAGGTCCTTTCTGAGTTTTTCTTTCTCTCCCCTTAGTTCTATGATTTCTTTGAATATTTCTGTGATTGTTTTTCGACGATCTGTGTCCTGGGCTGTCTCTATGGAGATCCCATTGTAGGAATCCTCCACAGGCTCTGTAGAGTTTGTGTGGGGTTATTCTGGGATTGTCCCATATTGTTCTTTCCTTGTGCTCTTGGCATGTCGTTTCCCTTTTGCCTGTATTCTGATTCAATTCTCTAATGCCTCTTCACCCTGTTGAAGGATTGTCTTCCTTGATTCCTTCAGGTTCCTTCATTGTATTCTCCTTATTTATGGAGTGTTGACCTGTTTAGGTTTGGGCTTTTAATTTTGGTTATATATTGGAAAGTATAGTTCACTCTTCCCTTTCTGTTCTGTAAGAACTGGGTGGATAACAACTCAGATGACACCTTCTGAGCACTGTATGTCCTCTGTTGCCAGCCAGTTCTACATTCGTTGTAGGGGTTACTGGGACCTTCCTCTAGAGTTCCAGTTGGGGGGTTGTTTGCTTAGTCCGTGCACAGGTACCCTGTGCCCCAGCTCTCTGGCATGGACCAGCAGCCTCTATGCACCACAAGCTAGGGATTGGAACCTCACCTCCCAGGGTGCTCTGCTCCCAGCTGACATGCCTGCACATTGGCCTGCAACCCGAATCCCAGCTCTCTGGCATGGGCCAGCAGCCTCTATGCAACATACCAAATAGTATTTCTTTATTAGTAAATTGAAGGAGAATAATTTTGATGTGCTAATACATTTCAAACTTCAATGTAAATTTTGAAGTAGTCCCTTTAATAATGAAAATTTAATTTAATATTTAATTTAATGATAAATATTATTCCATATATTTATTAGATAAAAGGAAAACAAGTTCTTTTTTTTCCTTTGGCAAAATGGGGGATGTAAAATCTAGGATCAATGTGTTTATGTTCCATATTTAACTCTCTCCATACAAAGCCCCCCTGCTTTTGGTTAAAACGTAAATTTCATGGGATTGTTGATCAGAAAGTAAGAGGATACAGGTGTGGACAAAGGTACCTGTCTTGTGCTGCTAAGTTTGCTGTGTAGAGGATTCAGATACTGTGTGAAGAGGAAGGCTGACACAAGTTGCTAATTATAATAGTGATAATAAGAGCTTTAAGAGGGACAAGACTGGGATACAGTGAGGCTAAGAGAAAAGCATGGATATGGTGGGGGTATGATGGGGACAGGGAAGCATCCTGGAGAACAACTCTAAACTTGAACCTTTATCTTGGAAATTTCCCTGGTCCCTGTTAATTATCATTTTTCTCTGTTTCTGTTTTGATTAAGATTTATATCTGCTATGCATTTTTTCATTTTGTAGGAAGGACTCTAAATCAGACAGAGAATGTTGGGAGGAACGATTGACCAGAGATGGAATTTCTGCTGCATCCTAATTCAGAAGGTTGATAAGACCTTGTATTAGTCACTTTTCTGTTGCTGTGAAGGAAGCACCATGACAAAGGGAACTTATAAATGGAAGAGTTTATTTGAGCTTAGGGTTGATGGTTCCAGGGCAATTAGAGTCCATCTTGGCAGAAAGGTGTGGTGGCAGGAGGTGCCCAGGAGGGAGCAGAAAGGAGAGGTTCACATCTTCATGTGAGGTGGAGGAAGCAGAGAGAAAAAAGAAGCAGCGCTTCTTTTTTCTAAGCCCTCCACCAGTGAAATACTTCTTGCATCATGGCCATGCCTGCCTTCTAAGACTTCCCGAAACAGAATCACTATCTGGGGACAAAATCTTCAAAATGTTTAAATGCTTGAAATCTATGGGGGACATTCTCATTCAAACCACCACAGACCTCGTGGGAAGAGTGGGAAATATGAGGTGTCTTTGTTCAGAGGGTATAATTCTGAGGGCCCCTTGGTCAGAGGGATAGGATCTTAGAACAACAAAATAAAAGCCATTAGTTTTATAGACCTACTCATCAAAGAAAACACAGGTTGAATCTAGTAGTAAGAAAGGGATGATCTGAGGAGCCCTTGGTTACTGGTATCTAGCTGTAGAATCCTGGATTCAGACAGGCAGGTTTCAGAACTTATTCAGCAGAAGGTTATATACACACTACAAAAAAAGAAGAGGTTTAACACCCTTTGAGCAGAGTGAGAAGTTTGCAAACTCCTTTGGGCACAGTAGCCCTAAGGCCTCCTTGGATAAATGGGGGTGTCTGAATTCAAGGGAGCCTCTTCTTTAGTCTTCTCCCCTATGGGATTTCCAGACCTTCTTCCAATCAAGGGGAATTTAGAATGATCCCTTTTGAACAACACAGAAGCAGCCTTTCATTCTCAGTTCAGAAGTAACAGGTATGATGTGGTTTTGGTCAGAGGAAGCATGTATGAGGGCCCATTCACAAAGAGGAACTCTCTAAGTTTCCTTGATTAGAGGGCATCAGTATCAGGCTACACAATACAGATAGCGAAAATCTAGTACCTCGTTTAACAAAGGGGGAATGTATGAGGTCCTTTGAAAGGTGGAAAAGTTTGGATGTCTCCTTGTCAGATCAAGACATTCTGTGGTCCTCTTGAGGAAAGGCTTATTTCCAAATTCATTTCACATTAGTAGAAGCTTCTAGCTATGGACTATTAAGATATATAGAACCTTGTGCAGAAGATGAAGGTCGCTGGATCCTTTTTCATTGATGGAAGGTGCAGACATTACCTCATCACCTTGCAGAGAATGTGTGTATCATCAACCTCTTTCCACATGGTACCTAAACTCTGGCTAGTTCCCTATAACCTATAAGAGCCCACCTTTCAAGATGGCTCACTGGATAATTTGCTTCTCAGACTGACAAACTGAATTCAAACCTGGACCCTAATTCTAACCCTGCATTTATTATTTTTTATTATTCCTTCCCAGTTAACAAGGATATAAATGAGTCAAATTCTCAGATTTGTCCTTGTCAGCAGCTCAAAGGACCAGGAACACCCAGTACTATTAACCCAGGTGCCCAAATATAGGTGCTGATCTCATCCCAGCCTTAGGGCCTGGAAACCTGGTTAGGCACTGATGACAAAATGCAATTTTTCCTCAGGAGCTACACAAAGATACTGGGCAGCTACCACAATATATTTTATGTCCCCCTGCCTTTCTGCAATCTGAACTAGCTTCTTGAGGCAATATGGCATCTCCTGGGACCATGGCAGTCACAAAGAGCAGAACACAGTCTCATAGGCAAATTCTAGCAGGTCTCTCTATAACCCATAACTCACTGAGACAGGGGTGGTATGTTGAAGTCCATGCTAGCTAGGACTTGCAGGGGCACAGGACTCATGGGAAAGTCCCTTCAATGCAGCTGCAGGATTCTCCACACCAGGTTTGCCACTTCCCAAGTACTTCCTGCACCTACACACCAGTTGAGAGTGAAGGTGGTCATCATGATGCAGGACAAGGTTCCCAGGCAAGGGAAGCATATGGACTGTACTGCATGAATGGGACAGGGTCTGTAGCACCCTGCTGCTACTTTTGTTTCACCTCTGCAAATTCAAAGCCTCACCTTGATGACTGTGGATCCTTGGAGGGTAGTTAAGGATGGGGACCAAGGAAGGCAGGGGTCAGCAATTTCCCCAACCACCAAGCTTTTCCTGTCACTTCTAGCCCCAGAATCTATAGTCCCTTGCCAGCCATCTCCTCTTAACTACTTCCTTGGGAAAATGCCCCTCATGAATCTGTTTCTTTGTGGGACTGTGACATTCTCAGTGGAATGCTTCAGAATCAATACATGTTCTTGCACTGAAGTTCACTGGTCCTCAAGCATCTCTCCTAAGTTCACACAGTCTTCTTGTTTCCTCTGCAGATAAATCCACAGGGAACTTCCTATAACATAAAACAATGCATCACTGAGAGATCATTCTTTGTTTTCTATTACTTCTTTATTTTTTCATTTTTTAACAATATGAAATAATTTATGAGTACAAGCATCCTTCATGTAAAACCAATTTGCAAGCAGTTGTGCCCAAACCCACAGAGCCCAAGGGTCCCACCATCCAGCTGGGGGGGAGGGCTTGTATGTTCAATCAAGTTGATCAAATAAGTGCTCAGACTATATTGCTGTAGTTTCATTATTCACCCCAGTAGCAGCTCTTACATTCTACCATGCACCCTCTTCCACAAATTGTTCCTTATGCTTAGAAAAGGGTCATGGGTGTACGAGAAGCAAAACAGTCTACTTTATCTGGAGCTGTTATTTTGGGCTCTGGTCAATTCTGGCTGTTTCGTTTCATGGGCTGACAGTTTGTCCAGGAATAACCTTTCAATCCTACTAATGAAGCACAAACAATTAGATATATAGGTACTTAAACAGTACTAATTGTTATGGTAGGTTACTTTGGTATAGACACAGATGTTTGGGTGGTATGTTAATCCATGAGTTTTGTTTTTTCTGTAAAATATGACAGGGTCTTTCTGTGGCATATAATGTCTCCTAACCACTAGAGGATGTAAGCTTGTGGCATCAGCTGTGGGTTATTCCTCCAAGGAGAGAGCTAATAGCCAATTAGATTTGGGATATACAGGCAAATGGCTGCCACTGTTGCACAGTATTTCCAGGCAGGTGAGGTATAGCTGGTGCTGACGGAGGAGTCTTGCTTGACTCAAGGAGACCTATGTTTGCTTTATTGGTTTAGTGGTCTTTGGTAACATTCTCTGGTATTCCAGAGACCAACTGTACACTTGCAAGTGCAGTCTCAATACATCTTTTCCATGCTTACCTCAGGTCTTCGACAGCAGGGCCTTATCGCCTCTCTTCTTGCAGGTATCCCAGTTTACAGGCAAGAAGACTTTACCTTTTTGGGGGGGGGAGCTTGGATCCCCTGGCCAACATCTCCTTGGTAGAATAATCCATTGCTGATATCAGAGCTCTCCTGTATTAATATATTTTGCTTAAGTGCATAGCTTAAGGAGAATTTAGTATTATATTTGGTTCTGAATAGAGAAAAAATCCTTTTCACAGTTCCTATGTCTATTATTCAAATAAAGAAGGCAGTATTAGTGGTTTTATAAGAGATTACCTCTATAACAGTTGGCTCCAATTTACAGTTAGAGAACGACTTCATCATCATCATATTTCTCCTTGTTCTATGGAGGGGACGTAAGAAAGTCTCTCGTATTAAAACATTGTGGCACCTAGAAGTTAAGTTTTGCTAGGACTCATTATAAATAGTTGTTACAAGTAGGATCCACAGAGGGGTTTGATGTCTGTAGCAGTCTGAGGTTTTTCTTCCTTTCAATGTTCAGACAGGCCAACCTTTCTGCTGGCACTTCCTGGTACATCCTACACAATGCAAAGCTGTATCTTTTCTTTTTCAGCTGTTAAGTTGGTGACATTTTGACCTGTGGGAAGATACAAATCTTTTCCCATCGTTAGTTTTAAGATTTGAATTGCAAAGTTTTTGGCAAAAAGGTTTCATATATATCTGTATCCCCCCTTTTTATTTTAGGTTTTTGTTTTTTGACCCATGAGTTTCAAAAAGGCAGTTGTATTACACATACCTATATGCTAGAATCAAGGGGCAGATTTCATCAAATTCACTCAAGCTGTTTTGGGTGACTTTGTGGTTAACTTGGGAAGCAAACTTAATTTTTTAAGTTAAATCATCCTACAGGTAAAAGAGAATGCTACAAGATGATACTGTAGAACAGAAACATTATAGAGAACATTTCTATGTGCCAATCCCAAAGTTATTGTTATACAGATTTAAGTAAAACAAATGTGGACAACAACAATTTATATTTCTTTTTTTATTATTTATTTTTGCTGACATATACAAATATAACTTTTATATATTTAGAATTAACTCAGGTGCAGTACCGTTTTTCTTAATACCTTTAAACCAATGTTGCTTAATATACACATATTTACTTTTACTAAGTCCTAAAACACCATGTTACCTGTAGACAGAGTCTGGGCAAAATTAGATCCTTGTTGAACTCATGTGAATTAAATATACATTAATCGAATATACACCCATGTTCCTCTCCTGCCCCTCCCACCCTTCCTGATTCACCATTTCAGTCAGTTTTCTGATGCAGTCTTTCAGTTTTTGTTCTTTTAATATGCATCCCTCTCTACAAGAAATATTTATAACTGGGTTATTGGTGCTAGCATCCACATATGAGGAATACCATTCGTCGTTTGTTTTTCTGGGTCTGTGTTAATTCACTTAATATAATATCTTCTAGCTCCATCCATTTACCTGCAAAGTTCATGATGCTGTCTTTCTTTACTGCTGCATAGAACTCCATTGTGTACATGTACCACATTTTCTCTATCCACTGGTCAGTTGAGGATGAGATCATTCTTAATAAGTGAGGAAACAGAGAAACCTGGTGGTTACCAGAGACCAGGGGATTTTCCAAGTTAAGTGCTCATGTTTAGAATTTCTCTCCAGAACCCTGCCCAGATCCCATGTATACCTGCTATGCCACTGTTTTAATTTGAGCTTTACTCCACCCAATATTGTGCTAATTTGAGATCTTGATATCAATACTATGATTGCCAAGGTGCAGTGACCTTAATGATTCCCAGGTGTCTCCAATCTTCTAGACACCAAGCTCAACAGGCATAAGCACTTAGCTTGACTGACATCTCATTTTCCTGATTTTCTGATCAGGAATCCTATGAAATTCATGTTTGAGCCATGCACATGATGTTTTCAGTTGGAATAGCTGTGCAGGAAAAATAACCACAGGAGTAGGAACCTGGATTTTTACCTCCTACATCTGCCCTCTCCCAAATTTCATGTCTTATGTAGTCTAATAATAATTACTAAATTAATTATTGTTATTAAATTAAATATTAATTATGAAAATGAATACTTAACATTTTACATTGAAATTCTTAATATCTATTAACACAGCAAATTATCCTTTCATTTTTATTAATAAAGAATTCATATTGAAAATATATTCATGTAAATGTAGGGCAAGAAATTGTAGCTATAATGAAATAATATACATATACTGAAATTTTATTCTATTATAACTATGATGTATGGTTCATAAGGAACCTGTCTCCTTTGATAACAGGCCAGAAATTATAGGGACCTTTGGAAAGAGGAGGAAAATCTAGGACCTGTTGCACAGGTGGTGATATTCTCACATCACCTTGGAGAGATAGTAAAGTTTAGAGACACCATGATGTAGTAGAATATGGAGGAGACATCTTTAGGCAAAAGAGTGAAGTCTGAGGGTTTCTTGTACAGAAGGGGAGTATCCAAGGACCCCATGGCGAATGTCTGGAATCCCCCAAATCAGAAGGGGATTAATAGAGATCTATAAGAACAGAGATAAGGGGCTGGAGAGATGGCCTAGCGGTTAAGAGTGCTGACTGGTCTTACAGAGGGCTCGGGTTTGATCCCCAGCACCCACATGGCAGCCGAGAACCATCTGAAACTCCAATTCCGGGAGAACTCCAGTTCCAGGAGAATCCAACACCCTCTTCTGACCTCCGCAGCATTGCACAACACGGGTGCACAAACCTGCATGCAGACAGTACATTCATACATATACAGAAATAAATAAAAATTAAAAAAAGAACAGAGATAAAATATCTGTAGCACCTTTTTCAAGAGTTTTTATGGAGCAACTTGTGAGAAAAATGGAAGATTGGGGTCCCTTTGGGGACAGAGTATAATTCGGAGGGTCACTTGGTAAGACAAAGAAATGCTCAGGCCCATCCATTTCTTAGGAGACATGAGGTCTGTAGTCCCTTTCATTAAAGAAGGTGCATGTTGAGTGCCAGAGGAAGAAATGGAAGATCTGAGGATCCCTTGGTCACCAGAGCAGGTCCGAGGCCATCTTGGGTAGAAAGAAAAAGCTGAGGTTCGCTTTGAAAAAGGGAATAACTGGGGCCGGAGAGATGGCCTAGCGGTGAAGAGCGCCGACCGCTCTTTCAGAAGACCCGGGTTCAATCCCCAGCACCCACATGGCGGCTGAGAACCGTCTGTGACTCCGATTCCAGGAGAACTACAGTTCCAGGGGAATCCGACACCCTCTTCTGACCTCCTCGGCATTGCACGACACAGGTGCACAGACTTGCATGCAGACAGTACATTCATACACATACAGAAATAAATTAATAAAAAATTAAAAAAAAAGAAAAGGGATAACTTAGGCCCATTTGAGCACAGTGGGGCATTCTCAAGCTATGTAGGTACATTGTATCTTGGTTCCCACTGGTCAGAGGGGGAAGGTCTGAGTCCAATTGGCCCTTAAATCTTATTCCTTAAGTGGCTTTTCACCTTCCTTAGATACAAGGTGGGCTGAGAATTCTCCTTTCCAAACCACTGATAGCAGAGATGAACCCTCTGTTCAGAAGGGGCAGGTCTGATGTGGCCTTGCCCAGACCAAGAACGTGTGAGAGTCCCTTCACAAGAAGGAATTATCTCAACATCCTTTGGGTACAGGGCATAAGTACGATTCAACACTTGAAGGAAAGGGAATGGTGTAATGTTCCTTGGAAGGGGTGGAAAAATTCCAGAGTTCCTTGTTAGATGGCAAAATTTTGAGTTTTTCATGGAGAAAGCTTTAGTTTTGAATCCCCTACATAACAGAGGAAGTTCCTATGATGGAAGTTTCAGGCACTGCCTCATTCCTTCCAAAACTTTTTGGCATTATAGAATGTGTATATCATCAGCCTCTCTTCATATGGATCCTGTGTCATCATGAGTTCCCTGCTCCTTCCAAGAGCTCAGCCTGCAACATGGTCCATCTGCCCATGGGTAAATGCCCCTGATCCCAAGCAGGGCTAACTGAATTCAACTGTCAAACCAAAATCTGACCACAGAATCTATGTAGAGTTTGAAGAATAAAGAGACTGCATAGTCATTCTCTGACTGTGCTTGTAAGCATGCACACTGTACAGACATCCTTCACACACACACACACACATCCTTCACACACATGCACACACACAGGATAATAATTCATTTTAAATAATTTTAAAACTCCATGACTTTCATTAAAACAAAACAACATTCCTTTGCAGAATTTATCACTTTCAGTTGCAAAGGACATAAAGGAAACGAATTCTCAGTTTGTTGCTGGAAGAAGCTCCCAAAGGACCCAAAAGATCCATCACTCCTAATCCATGAGCCTTTGTGCAGGCACTGCATGCATGCATCAACTAATGGGCATCAAACTGATTCAATACTGATCCCAATCAGCAGGCGCAAACACATGAGTCAAGCATTGTTACTGGAAGGGGGCCCAACTTTCCGTTGGCTCTCATTCCCTGCTGGAATCAGAATAGGCTTCTCGAAGTGGGAGGGTGGGATTTCCAGGGTCAATGAGAGTTTGAACCAGTGGGGTGTGCCCCCATAAATGAGACCAACAAGGTGCATTTAGAACTTTGCAAGTCACTGTAGTGGAGGTACAATATTGCAGGCCAAGCTGTCACATCTAACAGGCCCCAAGGCTCATGTTCAGCTACCCTTGAATGAACTGCAGAAGAAAGCTCAACATCAGCATTGCCTCTGCCCAAGTACAGCCTGTGCCTGGGAGATTAGGACTAGTTGAGTGGAGGTGATTCCCATGAGGTAGCAGAAGTCCCCCAGGGAAAGGGAAGCCATAGACAGAACTCTGTAAAAGAATCTTACTGCAGAACTCTGCTACTACTTAGAGGTGCTGATCTGCAGAGAGAGGCATCACCTGGCCTAGGCTGCTTGCCCTCATACGACATTGCCCTGCAGAAACAGCAACAAGCCTGATGGAAACTTTCTCACCCCTGCAAACTCAAATCAATACCATGTTGATGGTGGGTCCCCGGGACAACAGTTAAGTTGGGGAGTCAAGAAAGACAGGGTCAGCAATTTACATATTCTCCAACCCTTTACTATAGCTTCCACTGTCAGAACCTTCAGACCTGAACCTGCCTGCTGTCTCCCTATAACTATCTTCTTGGCAAAATATTCATGAATCACTTCCTGTGTGAGTCTATGGTGTCCTCAGTGAGATTCCTGGGAGGCGCCACACATGTTCACCCACAGAAGTTCACCCCTCCAAATCCATCTCTCTTTGAAAAATACCTCATTATTTTTATGTATATGAGTGCTTTGTCTGTCTGTATGTAAGCATCTGCAGAGTCCAAAAGAGGGTGTAGATCCACTGGAACTAGTGGTACAGATGATTGCTAGCTGCCATGTGGGTGCTGGGAAGCCAAGCTGGATCCTCTGTAAGAACAGCAAGTGTTCTTACCTACTGACCCATCTCTTCCACTCCATTGGATTAATATGTTCAAAAGACAGTTGCCCTGTACTCGATGCAGAAAACTCCACAGAGACCTTCCTTTAAAGAATGTATCACTGAGATTAATGAAAGGGGAAACAAAAAGAAAATGGTGGTTATCAGGAAGCTGGGGATGACCAAGTTAGAGATTCATGTTTAGCATTTCATGCCAGGAAGCCTCCTAGGCCCAACTATACCCCTGCTAGGCCCGTGCCATGTGGGTGCTGGAGATCAAACCTGGGTCCTCTATAAGAGCAGTCGGTGCTCTTAACCGCTAGGCCATCTTTCCAGCCCCAAATGTTAATTATTAAAAAGAATACTTCAAAATTTACACTAAATTTTTTAACAAATCTATCAATACATCAAAATTGTTCTCCTTTACTTTATTAATAAACAATTCATATTTCAAGGAACCATGCATACAATGGAAATGTGGAGCTATAAATACTGCATATAGTGAAATATTATGCATCTATTCAAACCTTATTTTGTGATATGTAATATGTATATTATATCTGAAGCTGACAAGCTCTGGCATGCCCTTTGACCAAGCAGGACTCACAACTATAATCTCTACCTAGAGTTGGAAAGGACCTTTCAAACTTTTATAAAAATTCATGGCTCATAGCCACTGTATGAAGTGGAGGAATGCTTGAACATTACTTCCTTGGTATCAAATGTATAGTTGAGTCCGTAATATCCATATCTGTGTTGACTTTATAGCACACTGAGCTTTCTTATGACATACTGCATTGGAGTCTTCAGTTTTGTCCCCTCTTCATGCTTGCATTCATGTTCCTAAATCTAGACATGAAGGAAGGGGACATTCCATTGCTGAAGACTGGCTTAAGCTAAAAGTGTCCCTATTTCTGGGCTCTGATTATTAAATGACATCAAGGACCTCAAACTAGCTTTGCAGTGTTGGAAGTTGCAGCTACCACCTCATCAGTGTTCAGTGACCTGCCCAAGTGTGGTGGTTTGGATGAGTGTCCCCCATAGGCTCTAGGTATTCAGATATTTGTCTCCAGTTGGTGGCACTGTTTTTGGAGGTCTTGGAGGGTGTGGCCATGCTAGAGGAAGTGCGTTGTTGGGGACAGGCTGAGTGAGTTTTAACAAGCCTCGTGGTCTACAGTCGCCCTCTCTCTGTTTCCTGTGCTCTTTGCGAGATGTGACCCTCGGCCTGCCGCTCCAGCTCCAGCTGCCACGCCTCCTGCCACAATGGACTCTAATTCCCTGAAACTGTCCATAGTAAGCTCAAATAAACTCTTCCTTTTATAAGTTCCTTGGTCATGGTGTTTTATCACAGCAACAGAAAATTGACTAATACACCAAGTGAACACACACACAAACACACACACACACATATCCACAGACACATTTCTACACACATATATTGTGGTAATGAAACTTTGTGTGTGGCATGAAGTGAGAACTTGTAAGAGCTGTCCTGGGAGATCTCCAGTTATCTGATATATCTGTGGGCATTCAGAGTCATCTGTAGCAGGAAGATTAGGGATATTACAATGATTCTTGTTTCTCCCTAACTGTGCAAATTTCCAGGCCCCTTCCCTTGAGGCATTCAGCAAAATGCCACACCTCTAGTTACCTGTGGCACAAGCTAGAGCTCTGCAACTCCCCGATTAGAACCAAGGTGGCTCACCCCTCCCTTCCTCCTGCCCCCCACTTCCTTGCCTAGAGCACAGTAGCCTTCAATATATAGACCTCACTGATAGAAAATAAATGGAATTACTATCTCCCCAGCTATTGGCATGTGTGAGTCCATTCATTTTCACGGGTGATCTCCTGTAGTTTTCCTTCCTTTCTTCTTGTGGGAGCAAAGCCTAGAGACTGTCTGCCTGCAAGCAGGAGACAAGTCCTGGAGCTGACCCAAGAAGGGAAGAACAGCATTTGGAATGCGAAGACACATGACACAAAGACATTGAACAATGACAATATATCATACACACATTCAAATGATCATTTTAAAAAATTAAACATTTAAAGAAAGGCCATGGACTGCAATTTTATAAACAAATATACTTTGTAGAATTCATTACAACTTTATAGTCCACGTTACATACATAAAAGTGTTAATCAATTTGGGTAGGGAGCAGTACAGGGAGGTCTGAAAAGAGGAGTGAATCTAAAGCCCCTCAAACTCATATGAAGGAAATCACAAAAATTAAATAATTATTACAACAGTATAAAAAATAAAAATGTGTTAGTTGCTTAATACTGCTAAGGATGTGTTCAGGCAGATGGGGAAAGTCTGAGGCTTATTTGGGCAGTGGGGGGAAATCTCAGACACTTCTACTTAGAGTGGCTCATATGAGACCCAGAGACATAAGTGATATATCTTGATGACTCTTAGGTGGAAAAAAATCTTTGGGCCCCTTGTGGGGACCCCTGTGGAGGCTGACCAACCCTTGGCTCCCCAGGAACCTGATAAATGCCATAGAGAGTGCCAACAGATGCACCTCTGCGAGACTTGTCTCTTTCAAACCTCCTTTATTTTTCCTTTGTTACAAGTTTATAAGGGGTCTCAGAAAGTGTGTGGAAGGGTCAGGATTCCAAGCAAAGTAAAAATTAACCAGATATCATCATACAGAGAGAATGGGGAGAAGTTTCCTAGATAAACCTTGGGTGGTAAATGACTTTGAGGGAATGACAGTTAACTATTGAATTCCCACATAAATCTTGGTTACAACAGATAAGACAGACAACAATCACAGGTGCACTTAAGCCCTACATAAAGCAGGCAGGTACAAGAGGAAGACAGATAACAATCAATGAAGACTGACCAGAATGATTTTCCCATAGAACAAAAGGGAAATTCAGGACCTGGCAGCTGTGTCCCAATTGGTGTTCCACTGTTTTAGGTGGCCCATTCCCCCATCCCTCAATCTGGGGCCTGAGCTGCTTTGCAGAAGTCCTAAACACCGTCTATTTCTGACTTAATTCATTACAGTCTCCAGTAGCCCCTCACTTGCATGGAGCATGTTTCTGACTCCATTGGGTAGAAGACTAAGCTCTGAGACCTATTTGTTCACAGAGTTAAGACCTGAGGCACCACTGTATAGAAGGGCTAAGTGTACAACCCTACCCTGTCCTGGAGGTACAAATCTCAGTCCCCCTTTGTCAGAAAGGCAAGGTCACAGATGCTTAAACATTAGGTCTCAGACCTCCTTGCTCAGAAGATACACATTTAAGGACCCATGGTGTAGACAGGAAATTTCTGGGTTCCTTTGTTCAGAATATATAGATTACAGGTTCCAAGTATGTTCACAATTGTGTTTCTGATATCTGTGTCCTGGGCCATCCCCAGGGGGATCCTACTGTAGGAATCTTCCATAGGGCTGGTAGAGCTTGGAGTGGGATTATCCTGCCCCTTTCCCATGTTGTCTCTTCTTCATGTTTCAGGCATATGGGCTTCTCATTGCCTGTATTCCAATATGAGTCCCAAATGCCTCTTCACTGTGTTGAAGGCTTGCTTTCCTTGCCTGCTTCAGAGGCCTTCATATCCCAGTTGGCGGGGGTGGGAGGTGGGGGGTGTGCTCTTTAGCCCGCTTCAGCTGGTCTTGGGAGATCTCAGATCTCAAGACTCACATAACCCTACCTTTTATCCCAGCTGGGAGGATAACTCCGCCCCGACAGCCACAAAAGCCAGTTAAGCCAAAGACAACTAAATTAAATCAAACAATGATCAGCCTTGCTGAAGGACCCAGCTCCTACCTACCTTCCTGCACTTCAGTAGGTCTTGGGAGATCTCAAGAAACACATCTAATCTTCAAGGACAGGCACCACCTTAAAGTGAAAGGATGGAAAAAAAGTATTCCAAGCAAATGGTACCAAAAAGAAAGCAGGTGTTGCTAGTTTAATATCAGACAAAATAGACTTCAAAGTAAAAGAAATCAGAAGAGACAAAGAAGGCCATTATATTTTTATCAAAGGAAATATTCACCAAGAAGATTTCACAATTATCAATATATATGCACCAAACTCTGGTAGACCAAACTTTATAAAGACAATTCTCCAGGAGAACAAGTCACACACTAACCCCAGTACACTCCTAGTAGGGGACTTCAATACCCCACTGAGTCCTTTGGACAGGTCAACAAGACAAAGAATAAACAGAAAGACATCTGAACTGAACGATATGCTACACCAAATGGACCCCATAGACCTCTACTGAATATTCCACCCTAATATCAGAGAATACACTTTCTACTCCACACCCCACGGAACATTCTCCAAAATCAACTACATACTGGAACACAGAAGAAACCTCCACAAATACAAAAAGATTGAAAGAATTCCATGCATTCTATCAGACCACAGTGCAATAAAGCTCAACATCAACACCAGGATAAGCCCTACTGCCTACAAGAACACATGGAGACGAAACAACACACTCTTGAATAAGGAATGGGTCATGGAAGAGATAAAGAAAGAAATACAAGCATTCCTGGAATTGAATGACAACGACAATACAACACAACAAAACCTATGGGATACCTTAAAAGCAGTCCTAAGAGGGAAGTTTATAGCCCTGGGTGTGTTCATTAGAAAAAGAGAAAGAGCACAAGTGAATGATCTAACACTACTGCTAAAAGCATTTGAGAAGCAACAACAGATGAACTCCAAACGCAACAGACAGGAAGATCAGAGCAGAAATCAATGAAATAGAAACAAAGAAAACAATACAAAAAAAAAAAATCAATGAATCCAAATGTTGGTTCTTTGAAAGAATAAACAAGATAGACAGACCTCTAGCTCAGTTAACCAAAAGAAAGAAGGAACAACTCCAAATCAATACAATCCATAATGAAAAGGGAAGTATCACAGCAGACAAGGAAAAGACCCAGAATATCATACGGGAATACTTCAAAAACCTATACTCTACCAAGTTTGAAAACCTAGATGAAATGGATGAATATCTGAAATCTTGGGAATCACCAAAGCTCAACCAAGAAGAGATCCACAGCTTAAACAGACCCATAATACATGAAGAAATTGAAGATGTAATAAGAAACCTCCCAACTAAAAAAAGCCCAGGCCCAGAGGGTTTCACAGCAGAATTCTATAAAACATTTCAAAAACACCTACAACCATTATTACTGAAACTGTTTAGAAGGATGCAAACAGAGGGAATTCTCCCAAAATTCTTCATTGAAGCCGAAATCACTCTATTACCAAAACCAGGCAAAGATAAAACTAAAAAGGAGAATTATAGACCCATCTCCCTAATGAGCACAGATGCCAAAATTCTAAACAGGATACTGGCAAATCGCATGCAGACCCACATCAAGAAGATCATCCATCATGACCACATTGGATTCATACCACAGATGCAGGGATGGTTCAACAGACGAAAATCAATAAACATCATCAAACACATAAATGGAGTGAAAGACAAAAAACACACTGTCATCTCAATTGATGCTGAAAAAGCCTTTGACAAAATCCATCATCCCTTCACACAGTCCTAGAAAAACAAATGATGAATGGTATCTCTCATCTGTGGATGCTAGTGCCAATTACCTAGTTGTAAGTATTTCTTGTGCAGGACCCCTTGAGCTTTTGTCCAAGCAGCTGGGAGTGATGCATATTGGAAACAACAACAACAACAACAACAACAACAACAGAAAGACTGCATCAATGAACTTATTGAAACAGTGAACTTCTGCTCAAAACTGTCAACTTCCACATGGAGACTATCGAAAAAGACTGAGAAAGTGATGAAAAGCATGTTTGGCAGAATACATGAGCTCTGGTGGGGTGGGGGGATAGGGTGAGGGACACGAGTCTAGATTTGATAATCTTGTACAAAATATATGTTAAAAAGGATTTAAAAAAATAAAAATAAAGGCAAGTGCCACCACACCCAGCTAGAAGTGCTTTCCTAATCTGAAAAACAAAACAAAACAAACAAACAAAAAAAAACAGAAGCAGAAAGACAAATGTCATATAGTTTCCCTCAAGCTGAATCATAGGTTTGAATTCTTATGTATACATGTTTTGACTGGTAAATATAGAGAAATCTGGAAACAAAAGCCAAGACTGAAGGGGGTTAGCTCTATGGAAACAGTGGTAAAACACAGAGACATAAAGAAAGAAAAAAAATGAGGAACAGGAAGGGTTAATTGTGATAGAAATTGAAGTACAGGACAGAAGACAGTTTGAGAGGAATAACTAAATAAAAACTAGATGGAAACTTTTAATAAAACTGAATAGAAACTTTGAAAAAAGATATGTTTCTTGTAGACAGCATATCAATGGGTTCTGTTCCCTAATCCAATCTCCCTATCTATGTCTTTTGATTGGGGAATTTAGTCCATTAATATTTAAGGTTATGACTGATAGGTTTGTGTGGCTTCCTTTTGCCTTATTATTCATTTGCTGTTTTCGTTTAGGTCTCTACTTCTGCAGTTATGCTTTTATTGATTTCTCTTTCTGAGTGCCTGGGGATGGTTGCTCCTTTCTTCTGTCCTTTGAATTGCTTCAAGTAGTCTCTGAAGGATTGGTTTTCCGGACATGTATTCTTTCATCTTGTTTATGTCATGGAAGGTTTTTCTCTCTCCTTCAACTTTAATCAATATTTTTTCTGGATATAATAACCTGGGTTGGCATCTGTTGTCCTTTAACACTGGGAATGCTTTGCTCCATGTTCTTCTTGCTTTCATAGTTTGTACTGAAAAGTCAGTTGTAATTCTGATAGGTTTCCCCTGATAGGTCACTTGTTGTCTTTCTCTTGTGGCTTTAAGGATTTTGCCTTTGTTTTGGGTGTCTACCATTTTAACTATGATGTGGCATGGAGAGTTTCTTTTCTGATCTTGTCTGTTTGGAGTTCTATGTGGTTCTTGTATTCGTATTGGTTTGTCTTTTTTTAGTTTGGGGAAATTTTCATCTATTATTCTGTTGAAGATATGATCAATACCATTCTCTTGGGATTCTTCTCTTTCCTCTATTCCTATGATGTGGAGGTTTGATCTTTGCATAGTGTCCCCAGTTCTTGGTTGTTCCACTTTTGTGTATTTTTTTTAATTTTTCATAATCTTCACTTGAGGTTTTTAATTGTTCTGTGTTATCTTCCAGGTCTGATATTCTTTGTTCTGCTTCCTCCATTCTGATTCTTAGGCTTTTTCATTCCTTTCCTCTTGATTGGATGAGTGTTTTATTTCCTTTTTCATTTCCTCTTCTGATTTCTTTAGTAATTCCAGTTCCTTTTGGACCTTCTCAATCCCTTCCTGTAGCTCTTTGCTTCGCTGGTTGGTTTCCTTATCTTTTCAACATGGGATGTTTTCAGTGTTTCCACTTCCTTCTTGAGTTCTTCATTCTCTTTTCTTAATTCTTTGATTTGCTGTTTATAATCTTGCATTTTTTTAAGTATGTTCACGATTGTGTTTCTGATATCTGTGTCCTGGGTCATCCGCAGGAGGTTCCCACTGTAAGAATTTTCCACAGGGTTGGTAGAACTTGGTGTGGGATTATCCAGCAGCTTTCCCATATTGTCTTTTCTTTGTGTTCCTGGCATATGGTCTTTTCCTTACCTGTATTCCAATGTGAGTCCCAAATGCCACTTCACTGAGTTGAAGGCTTGCTTTACTTGCCTCCTTCAGATGCCTTTGTAATCCCAATTGTTGGGGGTGGGGTGGGAGTGCTCTTTAGCCAGCACCTTGGTACCTGTGCTTCAGGTGGTTTTGGGAGGTCTCTGAAAGATTTGTTTCTAAATTTCATTTATGGCTATTTGGTCAAAGCCTCTTACTCACTTATGGTTCAAGACTATTGCTCAGAAGCCTGGCAACGTGAACTGAATTCAATTTTGGAACCTAAATCTGACTGTGGATCCTACTAGACCATGAAGGAGAAATGGATTCCACATTGCCCTCTACTCTGCACCAAGGAACACACACAATACTACATACATCTATCAAACAGACACATGAGTTAGCAGGCGTCCAGTCAAGGGAATCTTTAACCTTCTCTGGGAGCAAGACTCTATGCAGTGCTCCATTTGTACATTTGAATTGAGGTGTTGTTTGAAAAGTAGAGAAGGCTTCTTTTGCCCTGGACCTCTTCACATTACACAGTACAGCCAATCAAGCTCCCAAATCCAGACATCCTTCTGTGCAATTTGATCTATTGGAGTTTAGTCAGTGCATTTAAGGATCCCAAGTAAGGCATACTCTTCCAACAGGACTCAGTCTCCTGTAGTTCTCAGTCTAGGGCCAGTTCCCCACCCATTACTCTTCTTCCACTCTGAGACATTGTCCCTTTTGGCATGGGTCCTGTGCCTGATGCCGACATTGCCACAAGTTCATAGTGATGTATAAGGTGCTGCTTCTCTACATTCATGCACCAGCCCTGGCTCTTACAATCTTTTCACACTGTCTTCTTTAATTTTCCCTGAGCTGTGGTTAGGTGAAATTTAATATTGGGGCCCCTTCCAGGGATACACACTCTGGATTCTCCCATTCTTTAAAGCTTAACTATTGCTGGCTGGAGAGATTGCTCAGTAATTAGGAGCCCTGGCTGCTCTTGCATATGCCCCAAGTTCAATTCCCAGCACCCACATACCAGATAACAACCTTCTGTAACTCCATTTCCAGGGGGATCATACACCCTCTTCTGACCCAGTTTATGACATAGGTGCACCTACCTAAATGGAGGCAATATATTCATACATATAAAATAAAAATAATACATAAAAGAATAAAGAGAACATCCAGTGCTCTTAACCACTCAGCCATCTCTCCAGCCCCTATAACTCCATATGTTTAAACTGAGATAAGTTTTAATCAAAAGGGAAATGGAGTAAACTGAGTAAATTGATAGTTACAGGGAACCAGAAGGATTTCTAAGACAAAGCTTCCTGTTTAGAGTTGCTCTCCAGGATGCTATCCTGGCCACAGCATGCACCTGTTTTCTCCTAGCCTTACTCTGCTCCAGCACTGTCCCACCGAGAGCACCTAGAATCAATACCATGCTTTACAAAATGTATTAACCTTCATGTTTTCCTGCCATCTCTACCCCATTACACAACAATCTCAGCAGGACAATGTACAGAGCTTGGTCTCCAACTCTATTCTCTGACTCTCTGATTAAGAATACCACAAAATTCATATTTTAATAATAAACAAATAGGCTTTAGGTAGAAAGAACAATGGTGACAAAATTATTAAAGTACCACAATCCTGGTTTTTTACACCTTCCTCATTTGCATAGGAAAATTTATGTTTCCCTTTCATGTAATGAATATCATGGAATAATATCAATTATGAAATAAATATTATTAAATTCAATATTAGTCATTAAAATGAATACTTCATATTATACATTGAGGGTCTAATAACATATCTATAAATGCATCAAAATTATTATGCTTCAAATTATTAATGAATTAACATTCAAGAGATATTCATCTACTTTACAAATGTAGAACTATAAATTGTTGATATAATAAAATTTATGCATGTATTAAAATTTTATCGAGTATTATCTGATATGTGTAATACACAATTTACCAGTTTGCTGTAGGAACAAGAAAAAGGTCACAGGGATCCTTGGTTAGAGTGAGAATCCCCCACACCCTATTGGACAAATGGAGAAAATCTAATCACTTGAGAAAAATAAGGAAATTTTCAGGCACTAAAATGAAATAAATGTATGAGGCCTCCTTAGGCAGATGGAGAAGGTCTAAGCCTCACTTAAGAAGAGGAGGAAATCTCAGGTGCCCATTTGAGAGTCCAGAGACAATAGCATTCCTTTTGCAGAGGGTGTAAGTCACAGTGCCCACTGGACAGGATGAAAGTATCGTGCCTCCTTCATTAATGGGGAAATGTGTGAGGTTCTTGAAGTAGGAGGAAAGCTTTGAGGTCTCCCTAACAAATGGTGAAATTTGGAGTTCTCTTGGGGTAAGGTTTATTTACAAATTATTTTTCATAAGAGGGGAAATTCCTGGCTAGGGAGGCCAAAGTCAGAACCCAAACGTCTCAGGCCACATTTGCAGTGATCGAAGATCCAGATACTGCCTTATCATCTTCTGACTCTTCTTGGCAGTTAACAATGCACATGTCATTAGCCTGGCTCCTTGTGTTCCCTTGTCCCAGTGGGTTTCCTACCTGTTCCAAGAGCCCACCCTGCAAGATGGATCAGTGGTTGAAGAAAGGCTCTTTGTTTCCAAGACTAGTGAACTTAATTCAGCAATGGAACCTCAATCTGACTGTACATGTATGTGGAGTCTATAGTAGAAATGCCCTGCAAAAATGTCCTCTGACATGTACAAAGGTACACAAACAACACTGAAGAGACACTCAAGATAAAAATAACCCAGGATAATAAAAATTTAAGCATTAAAAATGCTATGAAGTGTAATTTCCCAAGCACATTTTGCAAAATTCATTACTCCCAGAGGCCTAGGAAATAATGCCCCAGTTCACTATTACTAACTCTCATAGAGTTAGGAACATTCAGCACTCTAACCCTGGAGACCCTTTACAGATGTTGAGCAGGTGCCAGCCTCAGGGTCTGGAATGGTGGTTCAGCACCGATACCAACATGCAATTGCCCCCCTGGGGAACTAGACACAGTGTGCTGGATAGCTTTAGTGTTAACTTGACACACCTGGGTTGAGGGAGCCTCAATTGGGGAATTGGCTCCATTGGATTGGCCTGTGGCCACATCTGTGGAGAATTGTCTTGATTGTCGAGCAATGTGGGAGGGCCCAGCCCACAATTAGTGGTGCCACCCTTGGCAGGTTGTTGTGTACCATATAAGAAGGCAGGCTGGGCATGAGCCAGGGGAGAAAGCCAGTGAACAGCATTCCTCCATGGCCTGTGCTTCAGCTCCTGCCTCCAGGTTCCTGCCCTGAGTTCCTGCATTGGGCACCCTGAGTGATGAACTGTGAACGAGGAGATACAAGCTGAATAAACCCTTTCCTACCCAAGTTGGTGTTGGTCAGAGTGTTTTGTCACAGCAATGGAAGACAAACTAAAACAGAAATTGGTACCAGAGATTGGGCCATTGCTGTGACAGACCTGACCTTGGTGTTTTGGGGAAGGAATGTGGAGGCATTTGGAACTTTGGCCTGGGAAGATCATTGAATGCCTAAAGACTGTGGCTGTGGAACTTGGAACAGTTATGCTGAAAGAATTGTAGAAGACGAAGGCCTGGCTTGTGATGTTTCTACTTTCAATGGGAAGCGGAGATCATCAGGACTGTTTAATCTGTGGGTTCTGGTCAGATGGGGCTGAAGAATCAGCTGTAAGTAACAGGAGATCAGAACCTGAAGTGAAATCTTTGTTGTATTGGGACAATTGATGCTGGTTAGCTGGGGCTGAAAAATCAGCTGTAAGTAACAAGAGACCAGCATCACTGTGGTGAAATCTTCTGGGAAGAATTTCTTCAGGGTCAGCACACAGAAGCTGTGATCCAGAAGGGGCCTGAGCCTCCATCTCAAGCCAGAAGCAGGACTTGGTAGTGTGTAAGAGTCTCCTATATGGTTCTGGTGTTGAAATTTGAGGGGGTCACAGAGAGCAGCCGAGGCTTGGCACTGTGAGAGGTCAGGAAAGACCATTGGTGGAAGTGCACCTCGGTTGCAGTGAAGACCCCAGGATTGCAGGGGTCATGGAGAGAAGCTGAGGCTTTGCACCAGGAGAGGTCAGAAGAGACCATTGGTGAAGGTGCTGCCTCAGTTTCAGTGGCGACCCCAGCTTTTTGGAGATGCCGGTACCATGGGACGACCACCAAGAGCAGCGGCAGGTGTGGAATGGAGTCGGCCTGGGCCTGCGAGATGAGCTGTGTGTGCCACGGATGGCAGAGTCAGAGAAGGGGAGCTGCCGAAACCCTTTGGAGCCCAGAAGATTGTGAGTGAATCCCAGGTGTCCAGCCTTGAGCTACTTTGCTGGACTTAGGTTTTGTTTGAGAGTGCCTGATTCTTCCCTTTGAAATAAGACAGTACTTGTTTTGGATTTTACAGCAGCCCACAGTTAAGAGACTTTTAATAGACTGTGAACTTTTAAGTGTTTGGACATTTTAAGGACTGTGGGGCTTTTAAGGTTGTACTGTCTTAGGTTGTGATTAATGTTAACATCATACTTTGGGGATAAGAACTGGAAAGGTGGTGGTTTAATAGTGATGTGTTTTGTGTGTCAAGTTGACAAGGGGTCAATTGTGCTGGATAGCTTTAGTGTCAACTTGACACAGCTGGGTTGAGGGAGCCTCAATTGGGGAATTGGCTCCATTGGATTGGCCTGTGGCCACATCTGTGGAGAATTGTCTTGATTGTGGAGCAACGTGGGAGGGCCCAACCCACAATGAGTGGTGCCACCCTGGGCAGGTTGTTCTGTATTGTTTTAGAAGGCAGGCTGGGCATGAGCCAGGGGAGCAAGCCAGTGAACAGCATTCCTCCGTGGTCTGTGCTTCAGCTCCTGCCTCCAGGTTCCTGCCCTGAGTTCCTGCCTTGGGCTCCCTGAGTGATGAACTGTGACCCAGGAGATGTAAACTAAATAAATGTTTTCCTCCCCAAGTTGGTGTCGGTCAGTGTTTTGTCACAGCAATGGAAGACAAACTAGAATACACAATTACTGCACACCTGTGGTAACAGAGCATGTGTCGTTCAAGAATCAGAATGTACTTGTTCTCTTAAGCCAGTGACATCGCCTAAGTTATTAAGAGCCCCAAACACTGGGGCGAGTGCTCATATGCAAGACCTAGCAGGTCCCTCAACAGCCTACAATTCACTGAATTGGAGGCAGTATCTTGAAAGAAATGGTAGCCAGGATTATCAGGGGGACAGGGTTCATGGGAGCCCTCTGCCCCCTCAACACAGCTGCAGAAGGATTTGAACCCTCTGCTTTGGCTTTGTCCAAGTGTTTCTTTTGACACAAAATCAGCAACAGTTGAATGGAAGTGGCCTTCATGAGGAAGAAGTTTCCTAGGCACGGGAAATACATTAGCTGTGATCTGCGCATGCTTTCCAATTTGTCATCCCATCTTAACACATTTTAACTCATCCCTGGGAATATGTGACCATTGAGTCAGTTTCTATATGGAAGTATGTAATCAGTGCAATGCCTTAGGTCCACTGAAATCTAAACCTCCCAAAGAATCTCTCCTGTGTAGAAACTGTTTCCCTGCCTCTCCTGGAAAGAATCCCACTGAGAACTGCCTTTACATGAAAGACTATATCAGTGAGATCCATTTTAACGAAAAGGGGACAGAGAGAAAAATGATGGTTACCAAGGACCAAGGGAATCTCCTGGTTAAAGGCTCCTGGTTAGAGTCTCTATCCAGACCTTTGTAGTCAATCCCCTGGGCCTGCTGGGGAATTTAGTGGTCCGACCTTGAACGAAAGGGGGGAAGAGTTACACAGTCAACACAACACAGACCCTTGGAGTCGGGTGAATACAGGCAGAAAGCGAGCTGCCATGGACTCGTTTATTGGGGGCAAGGTAAGGGTTCATGTACTGTTTGTATTCCACTCTCCTCAGTGCAGTCATCCTGTTGTCTTGTGATTGGCCCAGGTCTGCAACTCAGCTGCTTGTATGGTTGCCTGCCTAGGGCAGGTTAGGTTGATGAGGGACAAGCTCTGTGCAGGCTCACTGCGTATTTCTCACTAATTCTCAGTGTACAGGCTACTACAGACCTTCATACAGAAACTCATCATTTATCTGCTATGCCAGTCCTTGTATCTGAACCTTACTCCACCCAACCTTTTCCATTTTAGAGTTCTTAGACTCAATACTATGCTTTGCAAGGTGTACTGACTTTAGTGTTTCCCTGCTGTCAACACAGGAAGCTCAGCCAGAGAAGTCACTTATGTTGGTTTACACTTGTATTATCTGACTTTCTGATGGGGAATCCCATGAAACTCATGTTTGAACCATAAGCAGACAGGTTTCATGTGGAAAGAACAATGTAGGAAAAATAACCACTGGAGTCAGATTGCGGTTTTTCATTTATTGATTTTGTCAGAAAAATTTCACATTTTCCACTTATGTAATGTATATCAGTGGATAATATTCATTAAGTTAATTATTGTTATAAAATTGAAATTATAAAAATGGATACTTGACATTTTCTTTTTTTAATTTAATTAATTAATTAATTTATTTTTATGTACATGAATGTACTGTCTGCATGCAGGTTTGTGCACCCGTGTTGTGCAATGCCTCGGAGGTCAGAAGAGGGTGTTGGATTCCCCTGGAACTGGAGCTAAACACTGTTTTCAGCTGTCATGTGAGTGCTGGGGATCAAACCCGGGTCCTCTGCAAGAGCATTCGGCACTCTTACCCATTAGGCCATCTCTCCAGCCTGACATTCTCAATTATGATTCTTTATATATTAACACACCAGAATTATTTTCCTTCATTTTATTAATAGAGTATTCATATTTAAGTTATGTTTATATAGCAGGTAAATGTAGAACTATCATTCAAATTTATGATGCAAATAAAGCCCATTGGGAACAAGGTAAAAGTTACAGGGAACTTTTGGTAGAAGCCAAATATCCCAGACCCTCTTGGACAGGTGGTGAAATTCTAACATCATGTTGGACAGATAGGAAAGTTCTGAGGTACTATGACATGAAGGAATAAAGGTGAGTCCTCCTTGGGTAGGTGGCAAAGGTGTGAGACTTCTTCAACAGAGAGTAAGGTCCAAGGACCCTAAGGCCTGGGAGGAACTCTGGTATCTCCAGAATCAGAGGGAGAAGAAGAGAGTACTCTGTGGACAGAAATAAAATTTTTGTAGCACCTTTTTCAAGAGATTTGATGCAGTCTCTTGGGCTGAAGGGCAATGTTTAGGGGTACCTTTTGGGAGGAAGTTTAGTTCTGCTAAGAAGATCAAGATCTATGATATTTCTTAAGAGGCATTAATTTTGTAGACCCCTTAATGAAAGAAGGGACATATAGAGCCCCTCATGAAGAAAAGGAAGATCTGAGGAGTCCATAGTCACATGGGCCAGGTCTTATACCCACAATGGATTTAAAGGGACAAGTCTGAGGTCTTCTTTGGTAAAAGAGGAAGGTTTAGGCCACATTGTAAAAGAGACAGATTTTGGGGCACTTTGGGTGCAGTAAGATGTACTCAAGATACTCAAGATCCATTGGGCACATTAGTTCCAGGGCCCCCTTGGTCAGAGGGTGAATGTCTCAGCACAAAGGGAGCCTCATATTTCCTTTTCTTATGTAAAAATACTTACATTTGCCTCATAGAAAGATCCTCACACCTACACCATCCCCCCTTGGGAAGAAGATGAAAGTCTCAGGCCACCTTTGCTTTGAGGAAAGCCTCATCAATTTCCAGCTCTCCTTGGGAGTACAGAACACGCATATCTCTGTCATCATTACTCCACAGGCTATCTAGGCCCTGATGAATTCCCTGCCCTTTACGGAACCCAGCTTGTATCTCCTTGCCTTCAGTTTACCTCAGGGGATCTGACCCATCGTCCTGGTTCTCTCAATGCTCTCTTTAGTCTCTCTCTAAGACCCTGTTGATCACTCCCCACATCTAGTTCTGTCTCACTAGGACAGCATGTGGTCTTTAAGCCACAGAGATTTCAGACTGCCCCCTGCTGAGTCTCTAAGAGTCCCTTGCCACCTCTGAATCCACATCAGTGAGTCACAATACAAAAATAACAGTCATGCATGTGGTGGAGAAATTCCTCTGCATTAGGGTTGGATAGGTGTCTTAGGGAATTAGAGAGTGAGTGTAGTCAGTATGATTTGCTTACATGTACCTAATGATCTAAAAACAATTAAAATCCCAACAAACCACCTTGTTAATAAACACCTGTGACATAAACCAGAAGGGCAGGTGACTGAGTCAGAGAGAAACAACAGAGGGAACTCACTCCCAGACAACTCACTCCCCTGATAACAGTATTTTCATTCCCGAGTGCCTGTGACTTCATGATTTCCTCTCAACACTGCGAATCTGTGGATCAAAATTCTGACATATGAACTACAGTATACAAGTTCAAAGCATAGCACATATAATATTGATGATATCAAATATACTTCAAAAATAAAAGCACACACCATACTTTGGGTAAACTAAATTCAAATGAATCAACAGAGAAAGGTGTTCACTGCCAAGCTTGATACCCTTTTCCCACATAGTGGAAGGACAGAATCTAGTCCAGAAAGTCATCCTTTGACTTCCACTAATATGCTTTGACATATACAGTCCCACAGCAACAGAATTTAGATAATATGATTAAAAAAGGGAAGATAAGACAGAATATCCTTCAGATATCACAGTGATCCTGGGAAAAAAGAAAGAGAATGGATTTCTACCTCCATTTACCACAATGTTCTGATGTACAAATCACTTCATCACCTTCAAACACATAGACAGAAAAACCTGCATTTTCACGAAATCTTCCTCATCAGTACCTGATTTGATTTACTCTTAGGATATTTTCCAACATTTCCAGCATCGAGGAAATGAAGAACAGCTTCTACCAAAGTTACCGAACAATTGTATTTACTAGATATTTTTCAAAATGTGTTTCAATGTGGTTTTGAGCTCCAATTTGGGCATTTGTGAAGGTTGGTATGTTTGTATATGCCTGCAGTCCTAGTTGTAGGGAAGTTGAGGCCAGCTGGAGGCCAGTCTGAGAGGTATGGTGAGACAGTGTTTCAGAAAAAACAACAAGGAAAGATGAAGTTTTATGTAGAATTTTTTTTATTAATTTTATTTATTTCTGTATGTGTATGAATGTACTGTCTGCATGCAAGTTTGTGCACCTGTGTCGTGCAATGCCGCAGAGGTCAGAAGAGGGTCTCGGATTCCCCTGAAACTGGAGTTCTCCTGGAATTGGAGTTTCAGACGGTTCTCAGCCGCCATGTGGGTGCTGGGGATTGAACCCAGGTCCTCTGTAAGAGCGGTCGGTGCTCTTAACCGCTAGGCCATCTCTCCAGCCCCACAGAATTATTTAAAATATATGGAGGTGAGAATAATTATGTAAACATACATTTTCAAGAACTCAAATTACAACCATTTTATTTACTTACATTCATTGTTGAACTGTGTTGTATATTTTTACAATTACAGGAAAATAATTGATATTTCCTTAGGAAATGGTAAGCATTTTATTTACAAGGCATGTGTAACTATTATCAAGCAATCATATAAAATAAAGCCTGAAGAAATTGTTAAGAAACCTAAGGAGATAAACCAAACATTAAATAATAATTATAAGAAGTTCACCCTGGCTTAAACAGGAAAGGTACATTATTAGGAATAAAAGATCAATGCAAGGTGGTAAATGCCTGTAATTTCAGGAAGGAGAAGAAGAGGGAAGGGGGGGGTGGAAGGACAGGAAGGATGGAGAAATGAGGGAAGGCAAAGAAAGTATAAGAAATAAACAAAAGGCAGGATCAACTGCTAAAGACATGGTGGTAGAAGGTAGAACTGTGAAGTGTTCAGTGAAACAGTGATTGGAAACTTCATATGTCACAGAAGATGGAGACCAATTGTCTTAAGAAGGAAGAATGTGAAATAAAATAAGCATTACCTTGAAATCAATGAAATCGAAGTAATGATGCATCATAATTAAAATTGTGGAAGTAAAACACAAAGAAGGGACCCCTGAAAGCAGACCTAGAAAATAGTTTAGGAGATTTTAGACAGCACATTTCTTACAGGAAATTTTGGAGGTCAGATGGAAGTGGGACAATGACTTTTTAGTTACTAAAAAAGGTGAATATTCTGAGTTGCAAATATGCTTCAGGGATGAAAGCAAGACACTCATAAATGGAGGGAAAAAAAAAGTTTCTTCACAGATCACGGGCACTAAAGTAACTAATTCAAAGACAGTGTACGGGCTGGAGAGATGGCCTAGCGGTTAAGGGCGCGACCGCTCTTACAGAGGACCCGGGTTCGATCCCCATCACCTACATGGCGGCCGAGAGCCGTCCGAAACTCCAATTCCAGGAGAACTCCAGTTCCAGGGGAATCCGACACCCTCTTCTGACCTCCGCGGCATTGCACGACACGGGTGCACA
>VZQC01011640.1:4183973-4219208 GCA_009823505.1 Rhizomys pruinosus
AAAAAAAAAAAAAAAAACAAAGACAGTCTACATATGGTAATGTAGTTATGTTGCTCCCTTGCTTACCTAGCATACAGGAAGTCTTTGTGTGCAGTCCCCAGCTCTCCTCAAAGCAGGTGCACATGCTACATGACAGTAATTCCAGCATTCAGGAGTGGAGATATGAGGATCAAGAGTTGAGGATGCTCCTTGTCTGTTTTTGAGCATCAGGCCAGCTTGGAAATATGTGAAGCTGTCACAAAAACAACAAAATGAATAAATATAAGAATAACATTTCATAGTAGATAAAAACAAAGTGTATTAGTCAGTTTTCTGTTGCTGTGATAAAACACCAGACCAAGGAACTTATAAAAGGAAGAGTTTATTTGAGCTTACAATTGGCGGTTCCAGGGAATTAGTCCATTGTGGCGGGAGGCGAGGTGGCCGGATCCAGAGCAGCAAACAGAGGGTCACATATCGCAAAGAGCACAGGAAGCAGAGAGGAGCAACTGTAGAGCACGAGGTTTGTTAAGCTCACTAAGCCCGCCCCCAGTGACACACTTCCCCCAGCATGGCCACACCTTCTAAGACCTCCAGAAACAGCACCACCAACTGGAGACAAATGTCTGAATACCTAGAGCCTATGGGGGACACTCATTCAAACCACCACACAAAGTTTTATTAGACATGATATTAAAAGTATTATTTTCAAATATTAAATTGATTAGTTAACCTTGTTGCTAGATCACTTAGAAGGTACTTCCCACTAAACCTGATGACTTGTGTTTTATCTATTGGTCAAAGAATAATGAACTCCCACAAGCTCTGCTTTGACCTTTGCATGTAGATACACATGCTCTCACTATCTCTCTCATACACAAACATACAGAATGCAATAAAAATGTTTAATCATTTTTAAAAAATCTGTTGGATTTTAATTTTACAAAACAGTTTCATTGAAGAATTCATTATTCCCTCCCACATTCCACAATTTTTAGTTTAGAAATTCACAAAGGACTGGGAACATCCAGGTTTCCTATCATAGAATCTTCTGCACAGGTGGTGAGAATAGCCAGGATTCAGACCTCAAACACTGGCTCAGCATCCGGCCCAAGTGGTTGGTTCCACCATGAGAAACATACAGTTACTGGGAACCAGTTACAAATGACCTCAAACTCTTATGCCCTGTGGAATAAAAACAGCCTTCTTGAGACCTAGTACCATTGTCTGGGTTCATGAGAGCCTCTCCAGCATGTCACCTTCCAACATGAGACCTAGCAGCTTCATTCTAGAGGCCCCTATGTCATGATGACAGCAGCATAGTCATTTAGGCCAAGCTGGCGAGGTTTTATAGGGGCCCATGACTCAGAGGCATCCACTCCCCAATTATATGCATATTATTTCACCTCCCTTTGGTTACATAGGTCAGGTCATCTCTAATGCTGTCATTGATAAATCTGAATGACAGATCTCTGTATTCAGAGTAGCTAGATCAAGGTTCCAGCAGACAGAAGGGAACTGTGTAAGGCCATATTTATCACACAGGGAATATTCAGGCAGAACTGAATAGAGTAGAGGAGGTTCCAGTCCCTGTCAGGCAGATGGTGAATATCCTAGGCTCTCTTATACAGTGGTCCCAGTACTCACTCATCAGCTTCCAATACTGCTTCATAGGCTACAGTACATGAATCATTCATGACTCTATGGTCTGCACGGCCACAGTCTTAGAATTCTCTGAGCTGCTCCATGGTAGTCTTTGGCTGCTGGGCATCTTTATGATTTATTTATTTATTTAGACAGTTCTGGGCACTTAGGAAGGACATACATATTTCAGGTGACCAGAATTAATGCAGTAGCCTAAGTTCACTCTTACCTTGCTATTCTTTTGTTCTGAGATTTCAATCCACTGTGATCTGAGTTATATAATTGTTCAATGAACCTCTGTCAATGGCTCAGTTCCTTCCATTCCCATAAATTAGTAAACATTTTATATTTTTATCAATGACGGGACTAGAACCCAGGTCTATGGACATGGATGTTGTTGTAGTTTGAATGAGAAATGCCCATCCTGTGTTCCTGTATTTAACATTCATTTCTTAGTAGGATGTGCTGTTGGCAGAGTTGATGGATCCATTAGGATGTAGAGCTTTGCTGGAGGAAGTATGACCCTAGTCTCTGACTTCAAGTGTTTATAAGCTGACCCCACTTCCTGTTCTCTGTCTCTGTTTCTTGAGTTTGGATGAAATATGATCTCTCAGCTTCCGCTCTCTGATTCCCTTAGTCCATGTCATTATGGACTCAATTCATCTAGAAGGGTAAAATGAAATAAAACTTTTCCTTAGTTAAGTTACTTCTGATATGTTGTTTTATTGCAGTGATAGCCAAGTAAGTAATACACAGAGCAAAGTCTTTACCAATGCCTTATATCCCAATTCTTTGTCCTTTAAATTTTTTTCTTTTTTGGTCTTTTTGAGACAGGGTCTCCCTGTAGTTCCAGCTGTCCTGCAACTCCCTTTGTAGATCAGGCTGGCCTTGAACTCACACAGATTCACCTGCCTCAGCCTCCCAAGTGCTAGGATTCAAGGCATGCACCACCATGCCGGCTACATTTTTAAATAACAGAATAAATAAATAAACAATAAGGACTTTACCTCCTGATATATGACAATTATTCGGAACTCAAATTGATATGTTTAAATGCTATTTGTTTCTTATTGAAAATACCAATTGGTTTCTGTCTTATCTATGGCTGCTATTGAGAAAGAAGAGAATATTGCAGCAACTGTGACAATGAACAAAACAACTCATGTAAAATATTCATTATGTAGATACTTAAAGAAAGAGCTTTCAGTTCCTGAGCTACGTAACACAAAACTTTTGATTATGTCAAAATTTGTGTTTATGCTCCCCCATTCTTGCAAATGTTTTTTTTTTTTTTTTCCCTTACTGCTGTTCATGAGATTGCCCAGAATCATCCTGACTTACATGAGGTTGATCTGTCTGGGTATGTTCCTGTGTGGAGAATTAGAACTGAATTTCAGAAGTGCTCCACTATGTTCTTTATCTGTTCATTGATGAGTGTGTGTGTGTGTGTGTGTGTGTGTGTGTGTGTGTGTCTGTGTCTTTGTGAGGCTCTGTCCATGACAGTGATGCTGGGTATAGATGTATGTATGTAATGGGGCTGGAGAGATGGCCTAACAATTAAGAGCACCGACTGCTCTTGCAGAGGACCTGGGTTCGATCCCCAGCACCCACATGGCGGCTGAGAACCATCTTTAACTCCAGTTCCAGGGGAATCTGACACCCTCTTCTGACCTCCACGGCATTGCAAATTTTGCCTAGCAAAAATAACTTATAAAAAATTTTTACAAAAAATCTTCTCAGCCTTAGCCAGAAATGGATAACAGAGTTCTAAATTGTGCATGATTCATGAACTGGTTCCTGTTTATGAATAATAAAATTAAACTACTCAAAGTGGTTCATGCCTGTCCCCTTGTCACTTGAGAGGCTGAGCCAGGAGGATTCTGAAGAATTAAAAGCCAAGCTGTACCACATATAAGCTAGGGGACCCGTTTGTACTGTTGCCATTAAAGGTCTCATTAGAAAGATAGAACAAAAGAAAGAAAGAAAGAAAGAAAGAAAGAAAGAGAAAGAGAAAGAAATATAAGGGAGAGGGGGAGTAAGGAAGCAAAATGGAAGTGAGGAAGGAAGAAAATAAGGGAGGAAAGGATGAAGGAAAAGATAAAGAAAACAGAAATTGAGAGGGAAGTGGGTGGGAGGGGCAGGAGGGAAAGAATGAAAGAGACATAAAAGAAAAAGTATTAAACACTTGATTTTTTTGTTAAAGAAAAGCTGGGGGGCTGGAGAGATGGCCTAGCGGTTAAGAGCGCTGACCGCTCTTACAGAGGACCCGGGTTCGATCCCCAGCACCCACATGGTGGCTAAGAACTGTCTTTAACTCCAGTTCCAGGGCAGTCTGACTCCCTCTTCTGACCTCAGCTGTGTTGCACGACATGGGTGCACAGACCTGCATGCAGATAGTACATTCATAAATGTAATAAATAAATAAAATGAAAAAAAGAAAAGCTGGAAGAGATTAGGAGAAGTCCTCAATGAAATGGTGCTTTGAAGCTTCTTTTTTTTATTTGGTGGGGGGTGTATTTTTTTGAGACAGGCTGTCCCTTTAGTCCCAGCTGGCCTGGAGCTCGCTCTCTAGACCAGGCTGGCCTTGATCTCACAGAGGCCTACCTGCCTCTGCCTGCAGAGTGCTAGGATTAAAGGTGTGCACTATCAGGCCTGATGAAATGGTTCTTCTTTATATTTGAAGGAAGACACAAGAGAACTGAAAAAGGCAGATGGGAAGATAAGGAGTAACTTCAACTTAAATGCAAGAAGTTCAGCTCAGGACCCATCATAACTAAACTTGTTAGAAATTAACACAAAGAAGAAAACCTTAAAGGCAACCTTAGAATGTAGATTAAAGTAAAAGAACATATATGCGATTGAGTGCAGTTTTCTAACTTGACATCATGCATGTCAGAATAAGTGGGACAATATTTTTCATATCTAAAGAAAAGAATGTTCTGTGAATCAAAAATATCCTTCAGGAATGAAAGCAAGATGGAAGAGCCATTTGTGTGTGTGTGGGTTCACTGCTTGACAAATTCCAGTGACTTGACTGGTCTGGTTAAGTCTGCTCTTCAGCTGACCTTGGTTGTTAATAATTCCTTTTATCATATTAATTCTTGTTTTTCTGGCCCGCTTGACTCTTGCCTTTTTAGCAATTAGGATACCTGTTTCTGCCTCAAGGAAAGGAACTGACACTTTTGCCTTTTTTAGAAATGTGTCCTTTGTGAGAAATAATGACACTGTGTACACAATTTAAAAATATGACATAATAGCAATTAAGAATTCTACAGAAAAGGTATCATGCACAGATTGCCCAAGTAACGAAAGGAATTTTGATTTCATGGTCAGTTTTAAACTAAAAAAAAAAATAGGATTGTAGAACAAAGTGAAACTAAGTCCAGTGAGGCTGTGGATTCTAGTGATCTGACTCAAAGACTAGTGGCCTTTAGAAAATTACCTCAGCAGGAGACATATAGAGAGAAAGAACTGAGGAAAACAGAAACCAAAGAAAACAATGACAAGATGTCCCGTATCCTGCAGGACTCAGTTACTAGTGGGTTTTGAGGGGAGACCCCAAACCTGAAATATAATGGGCGGGAGAAAAGAGGGAGACCAAGCAAAATTGTCAAGGTCTCTCTTATTAGAACAAAAGCGGTTACATTTATACTTTGTAGAAAGGCAGGAAGTAAGGAGGGGTAGCTGTGGGGATAGTTAGGGCAAGGGTGATCTGGCAGGAATTGCAAAACGTGTTTAAGATAAGCTTGGAATGTCCTGTGGGCTGAAACATCCTGTGGCTTATCTTCAGCAAACATCAGCATAGTCCACGATCCGTGCTGGGTGGGCAGGGCTTGTCCGGGCTTGTCCAAGTGGGACTGTGTCTTGGTCTCCAACATGCCCCCCTATTTTATTTACTTTACAAAAGGAGAGTCTGTCTTAGGCTATGTGATGTGACTCCATGGTTGGGTCTTTACCGGTAGAGCCCCGTGTCTTAGGCTACTCGAGTTGCTTTCCGCCAAACCAATTCTTGGGAAGAGGTAGGGGCCAGGAAACTGGCATACCTCACAGAGTGTTTGGGCAGGCCATGGAGGGCCACTCTTGCAGTCTGGCTGCATCCCAAGTGTGGATGTTTAGGATAAGGAGTGTCCCATACATGTATCTCCTATTTTGCGGCTCGAGCTATTCCCGTCATTGGGTTACTCTACAGCAGGTAAGTGCTTACCCCAACCCATGGTATCCCAATACTCCTGTCATCAATGTCTCCAATTGTGATTTTTAATATTTTTTAAAATTTAAAACGGCACTGGGAGCTGGATAGTCAGCACTGGGATCTGGGCTGGTACTTGTAAATTTCTGAGATAAGCAAGCTGTACTCATAAATTCCTGAGGTGAGTAAGCTGGCTCCTAAACTCCTGAGATAAGTAAGTTGCCTCCTAAACTCCTGAGATAAGTAAGTTGCTCTGGTAAACTCAGGATATAAGCAAGTTAGTAATTTTCTGTGAGCATGTATACCTGACAGCTTTGGCTCCCAGCATCTCCTCCCTTCTTTTATACAAAAAGAGGGGGAACCCCACTTGTAAAGGTGGGTTTTCAAGTATCTATGTTAGTATTTTGAACAACCCAAGGTTCCCATAGTCCAATTGGAGAAGCTTGTATGCACAAGCATGTTTATCAATTAAGAGTCCAGTCCATATTGCTGTAGTCTCACAATTCACCCCAGTCTCTCCGCAGCCCTTACATTCTACCACGACTCCTCTTCCGCAAGTTTTCCCTAGGCTTTGGGAGAGGGGCACAGGTAGGTGAGAAGCAAAGCAGTGTTTTCTCTAGAGATGTCATGTTTGACTCTAGTCAGGTTGTTTTCCTTCATGGGTTGACAGCCTATCCGGGGTACCTTTTCAATCCTACTAGCAAAGCACAAGCAATTAGATGTACAGGCATTTAAACAATATTATTATGGCAAGCTAAGCTGTGAGCATAGACACAGATGTTTGGATGGTATGTTAATCCACAAGCTGTGGTTTTTCTATAAAAGATGACAAGTTTTTATTGTGGCTCATATAATCTCCTAACCACTAGAGGACATAAGCTTATGGCATCAGCCATGAATTATTCCTCCAAGGAGAGAGCTAATAGCCAATTAGATTTGGGATATGTATAGACACATGGCTGCCACTGTTGCACAGTATCTCCAGGCAGTTGAGGTGTAGCTGATACTGACACAGGAGTCTTGCTTGATTCAAGGAGACCAATATTTTGCTTTATCACATTAGTGGCCTTTGGTAATGCTCTCTGGCATTTCAGCGGCCAACTGCACATTAGCAAGTGATGTCTCAAAATATTTTTTCATGCTTACACCAGGTCTTCGACAACAGGGACTTACCACCTTTCTCCTTGCAGATATCCCATTTTTTATAGGCAAGGGCCTTTATAATTTGGGGGGCTTGGATCCCCCAGCCAACATCTCCTTGGCAGAACAATCCATTGTTGCCATCAGGGCTTTCCTGTATTAACATATTGTGCTCAATTGTACCACTTATAAATTACATTTATATTTGGCTCTAGATAGAGTATTATCTTTGTACAGTTTTTATGTCTATCAATCAATTAAAGAAGGTAGTTATACCTGTTTTATAAGCATTTACCATTATAGCAGTTGGTTCTAATTTACAGTTGGGGAATGACTTTATTACCATCATATTTTTCTTTTTTATATAAAGGTGAGAGGTAGAAAGGTTTCTCAGCATCTGGAAGGTAAACTTCATTAGATCACATTATAAACAGTTATCCCAAATAGAATTTAGAGAGATGTTCAGTGTCTGTGACTCAGGCAATCTGAGGTTTCTTTTTCTTTAATGTTCAGATGGGTCAGCCTCTCTGCTGGCATTTCTCAGTCCATCTTGCAGTCAAAGATTGTGTATTTTCAGGCATTTAGGTTGGTGTTTTTACCTGTGGGAACATACAAATCTCCTCCCATTGTTAGTTTCAAGATTTTAAAATTAAAAATTTATCAAAAAGTTTGGAATATAGAGGGAATATTATACCACCTCCCTCTTTTTTGATCAATAGATGACTAAATTGTATTACAAATACCCATAAACAGGAACCAAGGTGTAAGTTTTCATCAAATTTACCCAAACTGTTTATCCTTGACTGTATGCTTATTTGGGAAGTGAACTCAGACTTAATTTCTTTAAATTATCCTACAAGTAAAGGAAAAATGTTACAAGGTGATACTGTATAACACAGAAAAATACAGAGACCATTTGTGTGCCTTAACCCCAAAGCCATTGTTGGAAATTTAATACAGATTACAAATGAAACAATTAACATCTTATTTTTTCAATTAGTTTAAATGTATTACCATTTTAAACTGTAAACCTTACAAGGTGGATTATAATAGCTACCTTTTTTCAAGTTCTTGGCCTTTTCTAGGCCTGGCATGAAAACCTACTTTAAAGATTTTTTAATATCTAGCTCTTAATAAAAAATAATTTTTTATAGTTTTTATGTCCATCAGTCAATTAAAGATTGGCTAGATATGTCCCATGAGAAGTTGTTACCATCATTACCATCTTGATTAATTTTTTTATACACCTTTTTATTTTTTATTTTTAAACATCCAAAAACTTATTAACACTTTAATACACTGAAAACCTGGTTGCATCTTTGTTTTAGATGTTGAAAGAGTGTAACCAGTGTAGATTCATTATTTCAAATTCCTTGATAGATAACCCATAACCTTTGTTGAAATCGAACCATGTTTTGGCTGTTTAATATAAATTTGCATCTTAAGATGGAAGGGCCAGTTCCAACTTAGAGGCAATGTTTTTATATTATCATGTCTATTAACATAATATACTTAGAACACAAAAAGTACACTCATCCATACACACGTGTGCGCGCACATACATACATACACACATACATACATAAGAAAGATTTGTTAGGTTGACCTGTAAGAGAAGAAAGCCATATCGTTTGATGTCCAATGAAAAACATGAAATTTTTATAATTTGTTATAGGGTTATTTTTACATAATTAGAATAAATGTCCTAGTAACTCATAAAACAGCTGAGATCCATATGCCACCTCTTAGGCCCATTTGCAACCACTTGCCTTCAATGAACTATACCTAAAGTTTACTATTCTTTCCCTATCCTGTCCCTTCTGGTCAATTACTCCTAAGCTGTCCCTCTGCTAAGCCTAACTGACCCTATATTATTTACAAATCTAAAGATTGAGGATTCCCAAAAGTAGACAGGCCAAAGTTGTTTGTAGTCTTGAAATGATCCATCTTGTCTTGCTATTAAGGACTTTGGAAGAATAATAATTATTCATAATCACAACAATTATAACCATTATTAATTATTATTAATTATCAATAATTACCATTAACCATTATTAGTCACAACAGTAATTATAAATAATAATGGTCAAAAATAGCAGCCAACAATGAACAATTTACCATTAGACTGAATTTTTATCAATTATTATCAATAATTATATTTAATAACAATAACTATAACTATTAATAACAATTACTACTAATAATTAACAACAATCTATCATTAAACTGAATAATATGCATACTATAAACCCAATTAAAAATTGTTAACACTAAGGGGTATAAAGCAAACATTTTCTATGAATCGAATCTATTTTTGTTTATAGTTAGCTAAATAGATTTAAACCTGTAGGACTATAATGAATTGAAAGCAGGAACTCACATTCACTCACACATACACACAGCTTGAAGATGGGCCTAAAGAAACATAAAACAGTTTTATTTAAAGAATTTCTTATTTAAATTAAACCAAAATATCAATTTACGTTGTTAAAGAGACTTTTACCAATGTTCCTTAAAAAAAGACAATTTATCGGACCAAGTTTGTTTTGTTAGAACTTCAAGGCCTGTAAATTCTCCTAGAATTTAAGTTAAACATGCTGAGATGGATTTGAATTGCTTAATTGATACAACTTGGTAGGGTGGAGGTCCACAGTCTGTAAGACTAGCCTTTAGGAACACCTCTATGGAATGCTTGCTGCAAAATGCTCCGTGGGCATGCCTGTCCTTCCAGCCTCTGTGACCTTCCCCACCTGAACTGTGGCCAGAAGGCGGGAGCCAGGACCCCAGGCTGCAGGGCAAATTCCAACCACATTTCAAAACCTCTAGAAGGCAAATTGATGGGAGAGGAAGGGCTCCTCTCACAATTTCTCTGAATACCCGCCACCTGGGAAGGCTGGGGAAGCAACAGATGCCCCCAATCCAGGGAAGCCAAAACAGCACCCACGGGCTGCATAATCGTGTCCCTCCGAGTGGGTGAAAACCCACAAGAGAATGCAAGCTTCTCAAAGCCTATCAGAGAAAGGGTCTCTGGCACACAGGCCAAATCTCCATCAGCGCCATCCACAGGCTCACCACCAGTCAATAGGAGAATTCCCTCTGCGTTCATCCTTAGCCCATGCCTTCACTGATTTGGAGATGCTAAACTTTCTCCATGCCACAACTTGAAACACAACAGCCACGGCAAACCACAGCACACAGTCAACAAACACATACCATACATCACAAAACAATTCCTCCTGGAACATAGCTTCCTTGAAAGTGTAATTTCCCATCTTGCAGAGATTCTAGTTTACCAAACTGTTCTCCAAGACCCACATTGGGGATACTATCAGGTCCCTCTCTTTTTTTTTTTTTTTTTTGAGACAGGGTCTCCCTGTAGCCCCAGCTGTCCTGGAGCTCACTCTGTAGACCAGGCTGGCCTTACAAAGATCCGCCTGCCTCTGCCTCCCAAGTGCTAGGATTAAAGGCGTGCGCCACCACGCCTGGCTGAATACCTGTAACTTTAAAACAGTTTAATTTGGAGATCAAATCCAGTCTTAACAGATAACAAATAAAACCTTTAGAAAACCAGTTTAGAATTTTTTGTAGGAACTTAGGAACCCGGGTTCAAATTAGGCCTTTGAAAAAGTTTAAGAGGCATGCCAAAAGTAAACTTAATTTATGTGCACAATATAGAATGAAAGAACTTTGAAGTAGCCACTTTTAACAGAAACCAACACAGAGGAACACACATGACACAAATCTCAGACACATGAGAGAACAGTTAACACACAGAGAGCTTGCATAAACATATGACTTAATATAATGAGAGATTTCCTTTTTCCTTAAGGTGGGCATTAAGTTCCCTACCCACCTTGTTCCATATTTTGGGATGAATGGAGGGGCCGTCCAATACAACACGTGGACAGAGGTCTCCAATAAATATAAAAAACTTTACCAAATCTTTTTTCTTTACCCTAACTCCTTTCTCCCGGAAAGAACACTTAAAGAAGGAGATGAACTTTTCTTATTTGCTTAATGGTTTGCCCATTATGTACTGTATAGGATGAAGGCAAAATCACTTACTTTCATCTACAGGTCCAGCTTCCACGGGCGACGGAGAGTCCTCATCACTTAATTTCATCTAGAGGTCCAGCTTCCGAGGGCGACGGAGAGTCCTCAAAGTCAAAATGCAGCTGCTACCACTCTTCATCAATGTCTCTTCATCCGGTGAGGGGTCTGCAAGCTCTCGAGTCCCACGTGTGGGCGCCACTTGTCCTGTATCCTGCGGGACTCAGTTACTAGTGGGTTTCGAGGGGAGACCCCAAACCTGAAATATAATGGGTGGGAGAAAAGAGGGAGACCAAGCAAAGTTGTCAAGGTCTCTCTTATTAGAACAAAAGCAGTTACATTTATACTTTGCAGAAAGGCAGGAAGTAAGGAGGGGCGAGCTGTGGGGATAGTTAGGGCAAGGGTGATCTGGCAGGACTTGCAAAACGTGTTTAAGATAAGCTTGGAATGTCCTGTGGGCTGAAACATCCTGCGGCTTATCTTCAGCAAACATCAGCATAGTACAGGATCCATGCTGGGCGGGCAGGGCTTGTCCGGGCTTGTCCAGGCGGGACTGTGTCTCGGTCTCCAACAACAAGAAAACAAAACAAAACAAAAAACAAGACACAAATCAAAACCACATCAGCCACGAAATGGCTTATAGGTTGAGCAAACAAGCAACTAAAGAAAAATGAAATTCTCTATTGTTAAAGTCTTAATGTTCACTTTTTTCACTGTGTAGAACCTATGTAACCACAAGACATAAAGAATTAATGAATTCCTTAGAATTAAAAGTTAATATTAACTTCACTTTGCTGAAAAATTGCTGAATTGCTTATCTGAGTGGCTGTACCATTATTGTTCTACTTTTATTGATGTCTCAACTAAATAGTTGTATCATTATTGATTGTGTTACTGTTCTTTATGTTAATGATTTCAGGTGTGAATTTTCTGAAAAATATTTACAGGGAAGTTTGGCTATTTTTATTTTCATTATTAGCTTAGGCTTGTATAACTTGTACTATTCTTAGGAAATATAATAATAAATATTGGGACCTGAGGGGCAGCAAGGAGAAGAAGAAAAATCAGAGTGGCAAACCTGAAAGGCCCTCTGCCCAGAAGAAATGAAAGAGAAAGCAGAGAAGAAAAAAGCAGAGAAAGTAAAGAGAACAGAAACAGAGAAAATCGGCAGAGTGACAAACTCGAAAAGCACTCTGCACAGAGCACCAACAAGCACATCATCACATCCCTAAAATAAGCAATACGAGAATGAAGAAAACGGAATAAATTCATATATTTTTGGAGGGGATATCAAATATTGTGTCAAATCAGAACAATTTGGCAGGTTCTTTAATAAAAAATTTCCAATTTGTTCTCAAATCATTAATTGATGTAAACGGTTATTGTAGATGAATAAAGGCATACATGTCTACAAAACATCTCTGTCACCTCTGCTCATTGTAGTCACTCCCAGAACATAACCAATTCTCCCAGTATGTTGATAACTGTAATAAACTATGGCATCCTATAGTAGACCTAATATTTAGAAGTAGAAAGAAACAATCCTTTAATGAATCTTTATACTGAAGATTCATGCTTAAAGGATGAAACGATAAGGATTTCACATTGTCATGAAATTGCAAATATAAGACCAAATTCACAGCTTCCAAAAGATAGAGAAAAAGAAAAGTAGAAATGTGGTAATTATACCCATGTCTCTATATTTTTATTATATGTGTATGAGTATACTGCCTGCATGTATGTAAGTATACCTGTGTCATGCAATGGCTGGAGAGGTCAGAGGCAGATGTCCCGTTCTTTGGAACAGGAGTTACCTATGATTGTTAGCCACCACGTGGGTGATGGGAATTGAACCTGGGTCCTTTGGAAAAACAGCCACTGATCTTAATATCTAAGCCATCACTCCAGCCCCCTACTTTAATTTTTAGAAATATTTTCTTGATTATTTTTATTTTTTGTTTAGAAATGTATTGCCTGAACATTTGTAAGTGCATTCAGGCTAGCAATGCCTGCTGATGTCAGAAGAAGTCATTGGATCCCCTGGAACTGGAGTTAGAGACAAGTGTTAACCACCACGTGGGTGCTGTGAATAGAACATTGGTATTCTGCAAGGGCAGCAAGTGCTCTTAACTGCTGACACATCTCTATAGCACCATATCCATATGTATTTATTTTTATTTTATATTACTCCAAACTATGCATATATACACTGCACACATAAGTCAAAATTAGAAAATTGAAAATAAACTATTGGTCGATTCCTAAACACATTTAGAGATTCACATTTTAACAGTAAAGTTGTATGCAGGTATAAAGATGTGTAACTTTACATTCCATTTTTATTTTTTTAAAATATGACTACATATCTTCCATCCATATATGGTCATTCCAATGTGTGAATACAAGTGGCAGGACAATTCTAGAGCCCATTTAGAGATTCACCTTGGAATGGCACAGTTGCTTTCAGATACAATGAAATATAATAATAAAGGTGCTCAGTTTGCCTGCCAACTAGGGATTTTGTGTTAGCATCCACAAATGAGGGAAACCATTCACCTTTTTTTTTTTCTGGGACTAACTTATTTCTTATGCTGTGTTATAATTTTGCAAAATAGTATAATTCAATCAGCTGTAACTGTGACAAAATACCTGAGCGAATCAGCTTAAAAATAGGGAAGGTTTCTATTGCCTCTTGATTTCAAAGGTGTCCTTCCATGGACTCATGGTTCCACTACTCAGGGCTTGTGCTGAGCAAGAGCTTCATGGTGAGAGCACATGGTAGATCAAAGCTCCTCATTTCAAGGTGGCAAAAAACTAGAGAAAGTGAGACAGAGGGAGGGGCATGGGTAAGAGGAGGGTTTACAATCCTGCCTTCTGGACATGAAACCACTGCCGTACTAATGAAATCACAACAGCTTAGTAACAAGATTTTCTATGCATGCCTAGTCTTCTCAGAAGAGAATCTTTCATTCTACCCTTGAAAATTTCAGTGTGTACATTTTCGATCTATCTATCTATCTGTCATCTATCTATCATCTATCTATCTATCTATCATCATCATCATCATAATCATCTATCATCTATCATCTATCTATCTATCTATCATCATCATCATCATAATCATCTATCATCTATCATCTATCAATCTATCCATCTATCTATATCTTTCATTTTATATTCATGTTATATGTGTGCAAAGAATCATACAATGTTAACTCATTATGAAAATTGAAGATAGCTAGTTTAACTATTAATCACTACTAAGAAACATAAACAAGTTTAGTGTGTTTTCACTGAGAGGTGATTCTGGGATCCTGGATATAGGTTGAAGGAGAAATGGACTCCACAGCTGGCTTCTGAAGTAGACAACTAAGCACTCTTCTACAGACATCTGTCATATAGCATACACACACACGCACACACGCACACACACACACACACACCCCAACACACAGGAAAATAATAAATTTATTTATTAATTTTAGTATTTTTATTGATGAATCGTGTATTTCATTCTTTATCTTTCAGTCCAATTTAGACACATTCCCCTCTCCCTGCCCCCATGCCACCCCTGTTCATGCCTTCAGCTATACATCTCTTGCATGTTTCTCTCAGTCTTTCCGAAGTTTTTCCCTGCATAGGCTTGTTGTTTGGGGGCAGAGTTTAACTGTAACATTCAGTTCTTTAACCTAGTCTTTATATTGTTTTTTCACTCCCCTTTGTATTGTTCCCACATATGCCTATATAATCGTCACATATGCAGCAAGATTATGACCTCTGAGCATAAACTGTATGATAATTCCAAAATATGTTTAGGAATTCACATTTCCCACTTTTAATTTTGCATTACTCTAAAATATGAATACATGCTTTCCACCCATATACAGTAATTACAGAGTCTGAAAATAAGTGGTAGGTCGACTCTAGAGCCATTAAGAGATTTACATTATAAAAAACAGTTGATTTCAGATAAATATAAATATAACAATAATGTTGTTCAGCTTGCCTTTCAGCTGAGGATTTGGTGTTAGCATCCACAAATGAGGAAAACCATTTGTTTTTCTGGGACTGTTACTTCACTTAGCATAATGGCTTCTGGTTCCATCCATTTACCTCCAAAGTTCATGATGTTATCTTTCTTTACCACTGCATAGAACTCCATTGTGTAGATGTACCATATTTTTGTCATCCACTCTTCTGTTGAAGGGCATTTGAATTGGTTCCAGCTCTTTCCTATCGTGAAGAGAGCTGCATATGCTTGTACATTTGTGGTAGGATGCATCTTGACCTATATACCCAGGAGTGGTATGACTGGGTCAGGTGATAGGCACATTTTGAGTCTTTTAAGGGTTCTCCACACTGCTTTCCATAACGGTTGTACAAGTTTCCACTTCCAACAGCAGTGGGTGAGTGTTCCCCTTCTCTACAACCTCTCCAGCATTTGGTGTATTTTGTTTTCTTGATCTTAGCCAGTCTTATCGGAGTGAGATGATATCCGAGGCTGGTTTTAATTTGCATTTCCTTAATTATTAATGATGGTGAGCACTTATTAAGATGTTTCTCAGCCATCTTTATTTCCTCATTGGTGAAGTCTCTGTTCAGCTCTTTACTCCATCTTTTGAGTAGGCCATTTGTTTTCTTCTTTGATTTTCGAGTAGTGTATATATTCTGGACGTTAATGCTCTGTCAGATGTATCACTGGTGAAAATTTCCTCCCACTCTGTGGGTTTTCTCCTTACTTCCTTGATTATTTCTTTAGGTGTATAGAAGCTTTTGAATTTGATGAGGTCCCATTAGTCAACTGTTAACCTTATTTCCTGTGTAGCTGCTGTCTGATTTAGAAAGCCTTTTTCTATGCCTATGTCTTGTAGGTTGTTGCCAACTTTTTCTTTTATTACCTTTAGATTTTCAGGCTTCAAGTTGGAATCTTTGATATACTTGGAGTTGATTTTTGTACAGGGTGAGAGGTAGGGGTTTAATTTTGTTCTTCTACAAATGGTGATTCTGTTTTGCCAGCACCTTTTGCTGAAGATGTTCTCCTTCCTCCATTGAGGTTTTTTGCCTCTTTGTCAAATATGAGGTGGCTAAAATTGTATGAGCTCCTTTGGATCTTCAGTTTTGTTCCATTTGTCAATGGGTCTGTTTTTGTACCAGTACCTGGCTACCGTGATGACTATGGCCCTGTAATATAGCTTGAAGTCTGGTAAAGCTATCTCCCCAATATTGCACTTTTCATTCAAGGTTGCTTTAGCTTTTGGGGATCTTTTGTTTTTCCATATGAACTTAAGGATTTTATTTTCATGTCTGCGAGAAAACTCATGGGGATTTTGATTGTGATTGTGTTGAATCTGTACATCAGTTTGGGTAAAATGGACATTTTTACAATATTAATTTTTCCAATCCATGAGCATGTGAGGTCTTTCCATCTTTTGATGTCATTTTCAATCCCCTTATTCAGGGGTTTAAAATTTTTGTTGTAGAGATCTTTGATTAGGTTTGTTCCCAGGTATTTTTTTAGGCTATTATGAGTGGGAAGATCTTCTTATATTCCTTCTCCTCTTGTTTATTGTTGGTGTAAAGAAAGGCTACTGATTTTTCGAGGTTAATTTTGTAGCCTGACACTTTACTGAAACTCTAATTGCTTCAAGGAGTTTTCTGGTGGAGTTTTTAGCATCCCTTAGGTAAACTATGATATCATCTGCAAAATAGGATAGTTTAACTTCCTCTTTTCTGATTAGTACTCTTTTAATTTCCTTCTCTTGTCTTATTGTCCTAGCAAGCATTTCAAGCACTATGTTGAAGAGTAGTGGCAATAGGGGCAGCCTTGCCAGGTTCCCAACTTTAAGGGGAATACTTCCAATTTTTCTCCATTTAGGATGATATTGGCAGTGGGTTGGCTATATATGGATTTTATTGTGTTGAGTAATGTTCCTTTCAGTCCAATTCCCTCTAGATCTTTAAACATGAAGGCATCCTGGATCTTGTCAAAGGCTTTTTCTGTGTCAATTGAGATGATCACGTGGTTTTGTTTATCAGTTCATTTATGTCTTTTATATTTATTGATTTATGTATGTTGAAGCATCCCTGCATCTCTGATATGAATCCAACTTGGTTATGGTGGATGATCTTTTTGATGTTGGTCTGTATGCAATTTGCAAGTATTTTGTTGAGAATTTTTACATCTATATTCAGTAATGAGATGGGTCTATAGTTTTCTTTTTTGGTTGTATCTTTTCCTGGTTTTGTATTATAGCGATACTGGCTTCATTGAAGGAATTTGGGAGAATTCCCTCTGTTTGTATCCTTCTGAATATTTTGAGTAGTAATGGATGTAAGACCTCTTTAAATGTTTTATAGAATTCTGAAATATAAAACCATATGTGACTGGGCATTTTTTAGTTGGGAGGTATTTTATTACATCTTCATTTTCCCCAAATATTATGCATCTATTTTAACTGTCAATCTCTTCTTGGTTAAGCTTTCTTTGTTCACAGGATTTCAGATATTCATCCATTTCCCTTAGGTTTTCAAATTTAGTAAATTATAGGTTTTTTAAGTATTCTCAAATGGTTGTCTGGATCTTTTTTCTTTGTCTGTTGTGATGTTTCCCTTTTCATTATGAATACCATTTATTTGGAGTTACTCGCTCTTTCTTTTTGTTAACTGGTCTAGAGGTCTGTCTATTTTGTTTATCATTTCAAAGAACCAGCATTTGGATTCATTGATTTTTTGTGTTTTCTTTGTTTCTATTTCAATGATTTCTGCTCTGATTTTTGTTATTTTTTCTGATTTTTGTTATTTCTTCCTGTCTTTTGAGTTCAGGGTTCATTTCTTTTTGTCTCTCCAGTGTTTTAGCTGCAGTGTGAGATTGTTTATTTGTTCCCTTTCTGTTTTTTTGATGTGGGAACTTAAGGCTATAAATTTCCCTCTTAAGATTGCTTTAAAACTATCCCACAAGTTTTGTTGTGTTGTTTTGTCTTTTTCGATCAGTTCCACAAATATTTTTAATTCATTTTTTTTGGTCTTTTCAAGACAGAGTCTCCCTGTAGCCTTAGCTGTCCTGGAACTCACTCTGTAGACCAGGCTGGCCTTGAACTCACAAAGATCCGCCTGTCTCTGCCTCCCAAGTGCTAGGATTAAAAGCATGCACCACCATGCCCAGCTTTTTAAATTTTTAAAATTTCATTCTTTATTTCTTCCCTGACCCATTTGTTATTCAGGATTGTGTTGTTTGGTCTCCATGTGTTCTTGTAGCTGGTAGGGCTTATTCTGATGTTCATATTGAGCTTTATTGCACTATGTTCTGATAGAATGCATGAAATAATTTCAATCCTTTTGCGTTTGTTGAGATTTCTTTTGTGTCCCAGTATGTGGTCGATTTTGGAGAATGTTCCCTGAGTTGCTAAGTAGAAAGTATATTCTCTGGTGTTTGGGTGCAATTTTTTGTAGATTACTGTGAGGTCCATTTGGTGTATTGTATTGCTCAGTTCTCATATTTTTCTGTTTATTTTCCTGTTGATCTATCCAAGGGGCTCAGTGGCGTATTGAAGTCCCCAACTATTAGTGTGCTGGGATTAATCTGTGTCTTGAGGTCCTGCAGAGTAGTGTTTATAAAGTTAAGTGCACCAGAGTTTGCTGCACAAGCATTTATTATTATGAAGTCTTCATGGTTAATTGTTCCCTGGATAAAGATGTAATGACCCTCTTTGTCTCTTCTGATTAATTTTACTCTGAGGTTTATTTTGTCTGATATTATACTAACCACTCCTACTTGGTTTTTGCTACCATTAGCTTGGAATATTTTTTTTTTTTTTGGATCCTTTCACTCTAAGGTGGTGTCTTTCCTTGAGGGTGAGATGGGTTTCTTGTAGACAGCATATAGAAGAATTCTGTTTCTTAATCCATTCTCCCAGTCTACGTCTTCTCATTGGGGAGTTTAGACCAGTAACAATTAAGGTTATTATTGATAGATGTGTGTTGCTTCCTTTCAATTTATTTTTTGTTTGCATTCTTGGTGTAGGTTTGTGTTTAGTCTGTTATGCTTTTGTTAATTTCTCTCTTTAATTGCTTAGGGATAGTTGTTCCTTTCATCTGTTTTTTGGATTGCCTCGAGGATTTTTTGGAGTGTTGGGTTTTTTAGACATGTATTCCTTCATGTTGTTTATATCATGAAAGATTTATCTTTCTCCTTCAACTATAATTGACATTTTTGCTGGGTGTAGTAGTCTGGGTTGTCACCTAACGTCATTCAGCACAGGGAATACTTTGGTCTATGTTCTTCTGGCTTTCATAGTTTGCACCAAGAGGTCAGCTGTGATTTTGATGGGTAGCCCCTTATATGTAACCTGATTTTTCTTGTGGCTTTCAGTATTTTCTTTGTTTTGAACATCTAGTGTTTTAACAATTGTATGGTGTGTGGAATTTCTTTTCTGGTCTTGTCTATTTGGTGTTCTATGTGCTTCTTGTATTTGTACGTATTTGTCTTTTTTCAGTTTGGGTTGATTGGATGAATGTTCAATTTCTTTTTTCATTTCATCCTGTGATTTCTTTAGTATTTCCACTTGCTTCTGGAGCCTCTCATTCTCATTTTCTAGCTCCTTGGTTCATTGGTCAGTTTCATTTTTCATTTTAGCCTGGGATCTTTTCAGCATTTCCACTTCCTTCTGAAGTTTGTTATTTTCTCCTTTTAGTTCTTTCCAACATCTGTCATTATCTCCCTCTATGTCATTCTTTAATTTTTCATTCTCTCCCTTTAGTTCTCTGATTTGTTTTTTTATATTTTTTGATTTCTTTGGATATATCTACAATTGTTCATCTAAGGTCCATGCCTTGGTTTCCTTCCAGGGAGATCTCTTCTAAGACTTTTCTGTAGGTTATGTAGAATTTGGTGTGGATTTATTATGGTCTTTTTTCATGTTGTTTTTTCTTTGTGTCTTTGGCATATGGATTGGTATTTTTGTTTGCTTATTTGTCTCTTTGTTTGGATTCTAGTGCCTCAACTTTGGCTGTACAGACTAGAATCACTAATACTGCGCCTGCTAGTTCCTCTGCACCTTAGTGGGGGAGGGAGGGGTGAGGGGGATGTGTTCCCACCCATGATCCTGTTCCCTGTTGAGCTGCTGGCCATGAGTCTGCGTACACCCATGTTGCTGGAACCTGAAGGTGGGAGGTTTCTGGCTGATACCAATCCTCCACTTGTGTTGGAGGGGAGGAGGGGTGTGTGTGCAAAGCACCAAGGCCCACGGGCCTCACCTGGGTGCACGTTGGTGTTGTGCTGGCCTAGTGTCTACTTCCTCCCACGCTGCATGCTGGAACAAGAAGCATAATAAATTTTAAAACTTTAAAACAATCCTTTGAACTGTAAATATACAGACTACTTTTATTTGCAGAAATAATTTTCTGCCCCACAGAATTGCTAAGGAAATAAGCTCAGTTCTCAGTTTGGCCCAGAGCATCTTGGATTCCTAATCCTTGAGCTTCTCTCTGTACAGGGAATAAGCACCCACCAGCATTCTGTCTTTGAACACCTGCTCAGAACCAATTCCAACTGAATGATGTTTTACAAGGAAAAGACATGCACTCTTCCTGGGAACCCCAAACAACCTACCATGCTACCCTGTGCCCTGGTGGAATCAGTATGGGCTTATCCAGGAATACCCCATGTTCCAAAACATGATGCCTACCAGGATTCTATAGCCCTTCAATTCTTTGTCTTACTGGCACAGTCATGGGTGGAGGATAGGCTGATCTGTTAGATTCATTTTTTGTTTGTTTGTTTGTTTTTTTCAAGATTGCTGATCCTTTTTTTGTTTGTTTGTTTTTGTTTGTTTTTTGTTTTGTTAGATTTTAAATCTCTGGAAGAACCAGCCTAAAGGACTCAGCATCTGGATTGTCACAGGCCAAAGGAAGCCTGTGTCCCTTGTGCTTAGCACCCATTTGAGTGGAGGAGACCCTCATGAAGCAGAGGAATATCTCCCAGGCAAGGGAAAGAGATAAGCTATCCTCTGAGAATTTGACTGGTGTATAGGACCCCTCTGCTTTTCAGAGGTGAGGGGCTGGTCTGGGAGAGGCATAGAATTTTGTGTCCTTGAACACCCCACAGGACACATACTTGGGTTGAAGTAACAGTGAAGAGAGTTGGTGAAGTACTTGTGCCCTCTACAAATTCCTCATCATGTGCCTGGTGGATCTCCCAGAGGAAGAGAAAAAAGGACAGGAGGCACAGAGTGTAGGGGTCAGCAATTTCTTCATCTCCCAAGTCTCCCTGCAGCTTCCATCACCAGAACCTACAGTCTCCAACCTGCCCTCTTCTCTTTACTATCTCTCTTGGAAAACCTGCCCCATGAAGTATTCAGACACTATTGGAGGGTGGGCATTGTAAGATCCTCAGTGAACTGCTTGAGAGGCAAAAAATTGGTTCAACTACTGAGACACACTCCTTCGAATGTATCTCTCCTTAGTAGAGTCTGTATGTCCTTGTCTACCATGGATTCAACCACACAGAATAACTTAGTTTAAACTTAAAGATAGAATCACTGAAGTTAATCCTAATGAAAGGGGAAACAGGAAAAAATTTGGTTACTTAGAGGCTGGCTAATTTCCAATTTAAAGATTTCAAAGATTTTCTGAATATCCCCTTCCGGACCCCACCACAGACCTGTGACAAGCTCTTTTCTCAGGCACACTCCAGTAGAGAAGTGTTTTCCATAATGCCAGAATGATTTCGTGTTTCCTTTTCTGAAAAGTATATTAAGTTATAATATTAATTTAAAAATTGTTATTACCGAATTACTGTTACATAATAATTATTAAAATATTAAAATTAATACTTGGTATCTGACATTGAGATACTTTTTATGTTTGGCCATTTTTAGCTTTTTCAGTTGTATACTTTTAATGAATTTTTATGAATTTCATGCAAAACCTTTTAATTATATTTAAACTTTCTTATCTGTACTTACCCCATGGCCCACCCACAGGATATCATGCATTTTTTCTTATGTGTTAAAGTCTATCAAGTCCAGTTTGTGTATCCAACTGTCTCTTGGTGTTCATTTACTGGAGCTTATTCAGCCACTTCTTTAACGGTAAATACTCCCTCATCCAGCAGTGATCAGATGTTCTGAGGCTCCCTGGGTAAGTATAAATGGGAGCCCTAGCAAAATGGCTCAGTGAGTAAAGGCTCTTGTTTCCAAACCAGCTGAAGTGAATTCAGTCCACTAACTTAATTCCAACCCTGGGTCCTATGTAGTGCTTGAAGCAGAAATGGACCCCAGTTTTCCCCTGACCTCCACACAACAGCACATGCACCTCTAAATATATCTACATATATAAGATAATAAATTTCAGACATTTAGCTATCCAGCACACTTTAATTTTAAAAACCCACATTCATTTGAAGAATTCATTGTTCACTCCCACCTGCATGGAAATAAATGACCCTAGTTCTAAGCTTGTATTTGTTCAAAACTCACTAATGGTCAGGAGTATCCAGTATCCCTAACTTAGGATTCTCTGAGTAAGGAGGGAGCAGGTATTAGCCTGCAGGCCACAAACCATGGCTCAGCACCAGTCCCAACTGGAAAATCCTATCTTGATGGCCATAAGTATTTACTGTGAACCAGTCACGACATAACATGCACCATTGCACCCTCCGAACTGGCTTCTCCCAGGCTAGTGCCTTTACCTGGTTTCATTAGAGCCCCAACCAGAATGCAAGACCTAGCAGCTCCATCCCACAGACCTGCATGCCACTGTGGTAGCAGCACAGTTATTTAGGCCAAGATGACCAGGTTTTGAAGGGCAATGGCTCATGGGCATCCACTCTCCAAGCTGCCAAATTATTTGCCCTTTCCATTTGGTGAAACAAGCATGTCTGATGGCTCCTTTTTAAAGGGGAATGACAGAAGCCTCATGAGATCAAGACCCAGTTGGGCAGAAAAATGTGTAAGGCCATATTTATCAGAAAGAGATGTTTTAGGCAGAGTTGGATAGGGGAAGGAAGGTGCCAGTCCCTATGGTAGGCATGGCAATAGCCTTAGAGTTCTGCAAAGCTGCTGTTCCATGGCAGCCTTGGGCTCAGAGTCCTCCTCCATCATTTGTTTATCTCAACAAACCTGGGGTTCTAAGACAGATGTACATAGTTCCGGTGATCAGAGTTAAGGCAGAAACCTCAGGTAAACACTCAACTTGCTAACTTTCTGTTCTCGGATTTCAGTCCAGTGTTGTCTGAGTTATACCATGGTTCAAGGAGCCTAAGGCCATGAATCTATTCCTGCCATGCCCATAAACCAGAATCCATTTTGTGTTAGTGCTGGGACTAGAACCCAGGTCTTTAGACAAGGTAGTTTTGTGGTTCTAATGTGAAATGGCCCTCCTATACTCCTGTATTTATTATTTGGCTCCCAATTGGAGGTGCTCCTTGGGGAGGTTATGGAAACTGTTGGTGGTATAATCTTCCTGAAGGAAGTATGTCACAGGACACTGATTTCGAGTGCTTACAGCTCCACCTTACTTCCTATTCTCTGTCTCTACTTCCTGTGTGTGTATAAAACGACCTCTCAGCCTCTTGTCCCCGATTCCCTTCACATAATGGACTCTGTTTCTCTGGAATTGTAAGACAAAATAAAAAACTATTTTTTCCTTAAGAGGCTTTTGCCAGGTGGTTTTTATCACAGTAAACTTAAAATACCTAGCACACCAGCAGACTTTACCACTGAGATATATTTATATTCTTTGGCTTTTACATTTTTAAAATAGCATAAAAATAATAAATAAATAAATATTGCTTGACTTACACAAATTAGTCAGATTTCAATTTTTTTTGAAAAAACAAAAATTGCTCTGTCTTAAGGATGGCTGCTATTGAGAAACAAGGAAAATTAGGGCTTCTGTGACAAGGAACATACAAAGATGTAGAATATTCACTGTCTGGATCCTTAAAGGAAGATCTTTTAGGCCTAGTGCTACATAATACAAAACCTCTGATCATGTCAAAGTTTCTGTTAGTATTTTCATATTGTAGAGCAGTGTGTGGGTTTCCCTTGCTGTTTTGAATGCTATTGATCAGAACTGTCTTGAACTTGATTGTGTTTGACTCATGAAGTATTTTCTTTGGTCATGAATTATAATTGCCTTCCAAGAAAGCTCCACTATGCTCCCTCATCTGTGTGTTTGAGAGTGAGTGTCTCTCTCTCTCTCTCTCTCTCTCTCTCTCTCTCTCTCTCTCTCTCTCTCCTCAGATACAGACACTCTCATTGACCTAAGACTCTTCAGTTAGGATAGACTCACCCACCAGTAAACCCCAAGGCTCCCCTTGTCTCCACAACACCTAGAATTGAAATTCCAAAATAAGCACAGTTACATCACAGTTTTCATCAAGGGTTCTGGGGACTGAACTTAAGTCTTTTAGTTTCAAAGAAACAACTTTACTGACACAGCCCCACCACAGTGTCAGGGACAGTTTTTACTTCTTTTAGATACATTGAGGCATCTTTTTCCAAAGGACATGATCAGCATTTCTGACATGGCACAATTTGGGCTATGCCATATTGGGCATCTACCATTAGAAATCCCACAAGTAGGAAATTAGTTGGCTGGCTTATCTGTCCCACTAGCATTCCATGATGAGCTAAACATAGTTGCAATTTTAAATACTTGGGAAGACAGAACTTGGCAGTGGGCATTTCAGAGGTGCATTTTATTGAGTACTGATTGAGATGATTAGAGACCAGCTAAATGGTGGCTGAAACACACCAAGGCAGATGGGCCTGGGCTGTCAGAGGAAACTAGCTATGCAAAACAGAGGTAGCTAACCAGTAAGCTTAATTCCACAATAGGCCCTTTTTCAATTCCCTGCCTGGAGGCTCCTGCCTTGGATTTCCTCAAAAGATAGAATATAACCCCTAAGCCAAATATACACATTCTTCCCAAAATTTGATTTTTATTATGGTATTTGTCATTATAGTAGAAATTACACTTATATACCTCATTCCCACTCTTTCTCCTGGTACTGATGTTTCGAAAGTAGTCCCTATTCACCAGTCTCTGCCACCTAGGGTGAACTCACGCTTTCATGGTAACCTCTAGCAGGTATTTTAAGCTGTAGAATGACACCATTGTTCAGTCTTCAGAAAAAAATAAAATAAGACCTGGAGAGTGTGTGGGAAAAAAAGATGAAAAGCACAGAGAGGCCTGTTCTAGATTGACAGACAGATCTAAGACATTTATGGCACCAAGTATGTGAAAAGGAAATATCAAAGCAATGTTAACTGCAAGCTGGTCAGGACAAGTATAAAGCTCTTGAATTTGGGTGCAAAGGTGTACGGACCTCAAGATAATTGTGGATGCACACAGGTTTCATGAGTTAAGAAAATGTAGGGGCCATCTAAATATTTTCATTTCTTTGTCCATTTTACTACAGGGGCGTTGATCTTGTACTTGCTTTTAAGGTCTCTTTCTCTTTAAAGAAGCTAAATTTTTTCTTTATATTATATGTAGCTTCTATCTACTTTCCATGGACTATTAAATATTTTATATTATTATTATTATTATTTTTATTTTATCTGTATGAGTGTTTTTCTTGCATCTATGTAATTGTACCTGTGTCCTGCAGTATCTGTGAAGGTCGGAATTGTGTCACATCACTTGCAATTGGAGTTATGGATGGTTGTTAACTGCCATGCAGGTGCTAGGAATCAAACCCAAGTCTTCTGCAAGAACAGCCAATGCCCATACCTGCTGAGCCATCTCTCCAGACCCCCCGCAAATTTAAATGTGTGTGAATTACAAACTGAATTAAGTTACAAATATTGGATTATATTTACCACTAGGGGCTGGAGAGATGGCTTAGCAGTTAAGAGCACCAACTACTCTTACAGAGGACCCAGGTTAGATTCCCAGCACCCACACGGCAGCTAAGAACCGTATTTAACTCCAGTTTCAGGGGAATCCAAACCCTCTTCTGACCTCCGTGGCATTGCAAGACATGTGTGCACAAACCTACATGCAGACAGTACACTCATACACACAAACATATAATAATAAAAAGAGGACACAATTTGGTCGGTATAAACACAAAACTGTTAAAAAATTAAACTTACCTCTTGATTGCAGGGTATACCAGGGATTTAAAAAAATTAAATTTTTGTATATTTCACATAGAACATCTCAATCAATCCTAATCACCTTTATACCCTGTCCCTCATTGACACCTTCCCACAGTACTTTCACTGGAATTCATTCACACTGTCATTTGTGTTACAACCTATTGCATTAAGTTAATGACCCCCAACATTTTTTGAGTGCAAATAGATAGAGAGAGGTGGAAAAATGTTATGATGAATCAAGAGCAAAGAGCTGGGAAATTATCATACAGCATCTCCTTAACTTATTGATGAACAATTTTATTAATATGTTTTTCATAATGTGTCCGTATCTGGTTTTGAACTCAAATTTGGTAATATGTGAAGCTGCGTGTATTAGTCTATTCCTGCAATTGAAAAAGCAGAGAAACAAAGATGGACAGTTGGAGGCCAGTCTGTGCTGGAGTGAGACAATTTTTGACAGCAACAGCAACAACAAAATTTGGTCATTTCTGGTAGGATATATAATAGGTTATAATGAATATACTAAAATGCTATTGTGGTTTACTTATGTTTTGCAGTTCCAGGGAAGAAAACCTGGACCTGACAAGTATTTTGTCACTAAAATGTTTCCCAGGCCTTCAAAATATATTGGATACTGTTGAAAGAAAAGCAGTTTTGACAGGAAAATTAAAAATAAAAAACATTCAAATATATTGAATCTACAGCATTATGACAGAGAAAGATAAATATTACCATGAAAAATGCAGTGGAAGCTGGACATGTTGGCACTCGTCTTTAATCCTAGCACTTGGGAGGCAGAGGAAGGTGGATCTTTGTGAGTTCAACGCCAGCCTGGTCTACAGAGCGAGTCCCAGGAAAACTGGAGCTACAGGGAGACCCTGTCTCAGAAGGACAAAAAAAAGAAGAAAAACGCAGTGGAGCTACAAAGACAGTGAAGAGTGAAAGAATGGACAGGGAGGGAAGGAGGGAGGAAAGTTAGTAGAGATGAAGGGAGAGAGCTCACCAAATCTTAAAACTTTATTTTAAATTATATGGATGCTGGAATAAGCATAAAAGAATATATTATAATGACTCAAAATATGAATATTTTATGTATGTTCATTCTTGAAGTGCCTTGTATATGTTTACAAGGACAGGAAAATGATTTCTAATTTCTTTTTTAAATTTTTTTATCATATATGTATATATATATATATATATATATATANTCCCTGTAGGTCCAGCTGTCCTGGAACTCACTCTGTAGACCAGGCTGGACTTGAACTCACAAAGGTCCGCCTGCCTCTGCCTCCCAAGTGCTAGGATTAAAGGCATGCACCACCACACCCTGCTATTATATATATTTTTTGTACAAGATTACGTTACTAATCAAATCTAGACCCACGTCCCCCACCCTACCTCCCCACCCCACAAGAGCTCATACATTTTGACAAACATACTTTTCATCTCTTTCTCAAAATTCTCCATGTGGAAGTTGACTGTTTTGAGCAGAAGTTCACCATTTCAGTCAGTTCCTTGATGCAGTCCTTTCTGTTCTTGTTGTTGTTGTTGTTGTTGTTGTTGTTGTTGTTGTTTCCAATATGCATCACTCCCAACTATTTGGACAAAAGCTCAAGGGGCCCTGCACAAGAAATACTTACAACTAGGTAGTTGGCACTAGCATCCACAGATGAGGTATACCATTCGTCGTTTGTTTTTCTGGGATTGTGTTACTTCACTCAGTATGATATCTTCTAGCTCCATCCATTTACCTACAAAGCTCATGATGCCATCCTTCTTTACTGCTGCATAGAACTCCATTGTGTAGATGAACCACATTTTCTCTATCCACTCGTCAGTTGAGGGGCATTTGGGTTGGTTCCAGCTCATTGCTATTGGGAAGAGAGCTGAAATAAAGATGGCTGTGCATGTATCTCTGAGGTGGGGTGAGTCTTGTGGGTACATGCCCAGGAGTGGTAATGGCTGGTTCAGGTAGCAAGTTCATTCCAAGTCTTCCAAGGGTTCTCCACACTGCTTTCCATAGTGGCTGTACGAGTTTACATGCCCACCAGCAGTGGATGAGTGTTCCCCTTTCCCCACAACCTATCCAGCACTTGGTATCATTTGTTTTCTTGAACCTAGCCAGTCTTATTGGAGTAAGATGATATCTTAGAGTGGTTTTGATTTGCATTTCCTTAATGGTTAATGATGGTGAACACTTCTTAAGATGTTTCTCAGCCATCTCTAATTCCTCACTTGTGAAGTCTCTGTTCAGCTCATTGCTCCATCTATTGAGTGGATCATTTGTGTTCTTTATTCTTTGTTTTTTGAGTAGTTTATATATTCTGGAAATCAATGCCTTGTCAGTTGTGTCTGTGGTGAAGGTTTCCTCCCACTCTGTGGGATTTCTCTTCACTTCCTTGATTGTTTCTTTTGATATACAGAAGCTTTTGAGTTTAATGAGGTCCCATTTGTCAATTGTCAACCTTAATTCTTGCACAGCTGCTGTCTGATTTAGGAAGTCTTTTCCTATGCCTATGTCTTGTAGTCTGCTGCCAAGTTTTTCTTCTATTGCCTTCAGAGTTTGGGATTTCACGTTGAGGTCTTTAATCCACTTGGAGTTGACTTTTGTACAGGGGAGATGTAGGGGTTTAATTTCATTCTTGTACAAGTGGTGATCCACTTTGCCAACATCACTTGCTGAAGATGCTGTCTTTTCTCCATTGTGTCTTCTTGGCCCCCTTGTCAAATATGAGATGGTTGAAATTGTATGTACTCAAGTTTGGATATTCAGTTTTGTTCCATTGTTCCACAGGTTTGTTTTTTTGCCAGTACCAGGCTGTTTTTATGACTATAGCCTTGTAGTATAATTTGAAGTCTGGTATATAGCTGTGCCCTGTGTAGCTCTTTTCGCTCAGGGTTGTTTTGGCTATTCAGGGTCTTTTGCCTTTCCAAATGAATTTAAGAACTTGTTTTCCAAGCCTGTGAAGAAACTCTTGGGGATTTTAATTGGGATTGTGTTAAATATATACAAGAGTTTGGGTAGAATGGACATTTTTACTCTCTTAATTTTCCCAATCCATGAGCATGGGAGGTTTTTCCATTTTCTGATGTCTTCAATTTCTTTTTTTAAGGGTTTAGAATTTTTGTTGTAGAGATCTTTGATGTCTTTGGTTAGGTTTGTTCCTAGGCATTTTATTGTTTTTGAGTCTATTGTGAGTGGGAAGTTCTCCTTGAATTCTTTCCTCAGTTGCTTGTTGTTGGTGTAAAGAAAGGCTACTGATATTTTTAGGTTAATTTTGTATCCTGCCACTTTGCTGAAGATTTCTTAATTTCTGAGGAATTGGTAATCATTTGTTTTTTATAATTCTCCTGCTAATCTAGCAGGCAGTCATGTAAATGAAAGCCTAAAGAAATTATAAAGAAAGCTAAGCAGTAATAGAAAAATATTTTATAAAGAATGATTATAAAAACTCTACATAGACTTAGCTAGAAAAGGATAACAGAGTCAGAACTTTAAAGTAAGTCCAGGTAGTACATACATGCTTTTAATTTTAGCACCTGGGAAGCTGAGAAAAAGAGGCTTAATACAAAATCAAGTCTAGCCTGTGCTACATGAAAAATGAGAGATCAGCCATGTTTCTACAAATAATCTCTGTTTGGAAAAGAAGGGATGAAGGAAGGAAGTACTGCAGAAGGGAGGGATGGAGGAAGGGAGGGTGAGATGGAGAGAGAGAAGGAAGGAAAGAAGAAGGAAAGAAGAAAGGGAAGAAGGAAGGAATGAGATGGGAGGTGTAATGGAAGAGCCAAAGGTAGAATAAAAAACAAGGGAGGGAAGGAGGAAGAAAAAAGGAAGGCAAAGAAACACAGAAAGAGAGAGTGGGAAAGGAACCGATGGAAGAATAAATGAAGTAGAAGAAAAATGATAAAAGGAGCCAATGTAAAGACAGGGTGAAAGAGGTAGAGCTCAAAAGTTGTCAGTGAAATGGTGATTGAAACCATTTCATATTTGATAGAAGACATAAAACAACTGACTGAAGAAGACAGAATGTGCAGTAACTATTAATATCACCTTAAATTCAAGAAACTCGAGAACACATCATAATTCAATTTGTGGAAACTAAGCATAAAGAAGAAAATCTAGAGCACAGGTCTAGTAAATATCTTAATGAAAAGGAAAGTATGTGCAACTTACAGCAAGTTTCTTATAAGGAAACGTAGTGGTCACAAGAAAACAAACATTTTCATTTACTGAATGAACATTCTGTGAACTCGAAATATCCATCGGTAATGAAAGCTAGACTTTTCCAATTGAAGAAAAAATTTTCTTCTAAGTCGTGATGCAAAGACAATGATTAGGAATTGGTAATATAGCTCAGGCACAATGTTGCCTTCTGGACATGACAGAACGGCTCTGTGAAAGAACTCACAACAGCTGAGTGACAATATTTTCTATCCATGCTTAATTTTTCACAATAAGATCTTTCCATCTACGATTACAGATGTCAATGTGTATGTATTTTACTGTATATATGCTTTTATTTTAACATAAATGTATCATATACATGGAAGCATTAAAAGATTGACAATTCACTATGAAAATGGAAGCCAGCAAATGTAAACGGTAATCACTATTAAAAAATAAACAAGTGTATTTCCTTTAGAATGACAGTCTGGGGCCTCCAATGGCTGGGTGGACAAAGGCAAACATTTCAATTCTTGAACTTTTTCTTTCTTTTTTTTTTTTTTTTTTTTTTTTTTTTTTTTTTTTTTTTTTTTTTTTTTTTTTTTTTTTTTTTTTTTTTTTTTTTTTTTTTTTTTTTTTTTTTTGATCCATTGTCTCCTTTTTGCGTCAGCTGGCCTGGAACTTAGTATATAGACCAGGCTGGTCTTGAACTTTCAGAGATCCACCTGCCTCTGCCTTCCTAGTGCTGGGATTAAGGCATGTACCACCAAGCCCAGCTCATTCCTTGAATTTAAATCTGACTTTGGATCTTATGTAGAGGATCCTATGAAGGAGAAATAGATTCCACAGTTGTCTTCTAACCTCCAAACATGAGCTCAGACACCTCTACAACCATCAATCATACACACACACACACACACACACACACACACACACACACACGTACAGGACAATAAATTTTATACATTTAAAAATCTATTGGACTTTAATTTTGCAAAGCACTTTTATTCACGTAATTCTTTCCTCCCTCCCACTTGCAAAGGAAATTAAGGAGCCCAGTTTTCTGTTTGTCCCTGTTAGAAGTTCACAAGCAGCCAGGAACATGGAGAGTTCTAAGCCTGGATACTCTGTCCAGGGAGTGAGCATGCAACAGCCTTTGGATCTGGAACCACGAATCAGCAAGGATCATAACTGTGAGCAACCACAGTGAGGGATATACCCAGTCACTGGGAACCAGCTAAAACTTACCATCCACTCTCATGCCCTGGGATCACAAGAGCTCCAACCAATGCAGTTGAGATTCCAACTTGCAAGACCTACAAGCCAGCTTGTCACTGTAGTAGCAGTGGAGTCATTTAAGTCAAGTGGGCCAGGTTTTACAGGGCCACATGGATCACAAGTCTCTACTCTCCAAGCAGAATATGTCTTGTCTCAGTTTCCTTTGGTGAGAAAGGGCATGCCTGAAGACCTTTTTGATAAAGGGGAATGACGGAGGTCTCCATGGTCAGAGGAGGTAGATCAAGGAAAGCCTGCTCAGGCATAAGGGAAATGTGTAAGGCCTTGTTTGTCAGAAAATAAGCTCTCAGTAAGTCTTGTATCAAGTAAGGGAGATTTGAGTCCCTCTCAGACATATAGTGAATATCGTAGGCTCACTTCCACAGTAGAGGAAGGTCCCAGCACTCAATTATCATCTTCTAATTCTGTATCACTGTCTAGAATCCATGGATCTTCCAAAAGTCTATGGTAGGCATAACAATCTTAGTATTCTTTGAAGATGTGTCATGACAGACTCTGGTTGGGTGTCCTCTTTGAAGTTTTGTTCATGTAAATGGGTCTGGGCATATAAGAAGGACATGCATATTTCAGGTGACCAGAGTAAAGGCAGTGGCCTTTCCCTTAAGTCCTGAGACTTGGACAGGGATAGTTTTAATTTTTTTTATACTCTCTTAAGGCATCCTCTTCCCCAAAACCTAATCAGCATCTTTGAAATGGCATCATTTTCACTATGATATATAAGGAACATGCCATTCAAAACTAGAAAATGACTTGCCAGGTACAGCTCCCTTTCATGAGTTTTTTTGCCTTTCTTGATTCTATAATAAGCCTGGCAACATTCTTAAAGTCTTCTAAGCTGCTCAATGGTAGACTTTTGGTGGCTTCTTTGAGCTTTTCTTCATCTAACTAGGTCTAGGCATGTAGGAAGGACATACATTCAGCTACTAGACATAATGCAATGGTCTTAGATAGGCACTCCCCTTGCTATTCTTTTGTTCTGGGACTTCAGCCCATGGTCTCCTGTGTTATAGCATGTTTCAGAAAGCCAAAGTCCATGTATCTTGTACTGCCAAGCCCACAAACTAGAATACATTTTGTATTTTCATCAATGATGAGACTTGAAGTTATATCTAAGGAATTGCTGATTGTGGTGTTTTGAATGAATAATGTCCCACATATGCTCCTGTATTAAACATTTGCTCCCCTGTTGGAAGCACTGTTTCAAGAGATTAAGGATCGTTTTGGAGGTGCAGCCTGGCTGGTAAAATTATGTCACTAGGCTCTGATTTTGAGAACTACTTCCTGCTTCCTGTCTCTGCTTCTTGTGTAGATAAAATGTAATCTCTCAACTTCATGTCCCTGTTATCATGCCATACATATGACTATGGATGCTATTACTCTGGAAGTGTAAGACTAAATAAATACTTTATTTTAATTTCAGTTTGGGTGACATAGCAAGATTTTAATCTCAAGAGAAAAACAAATAAATCACAAAAGACAGACTTAATGTTGGATGCCCAATGGCACAAGAAAAAATAAATTAAGAATAAATAGTGTTTATAGTACAATAATACAATATCCATTCAATTGTAATTGTTACCTTTTATTATTTTACAATATATTTCAAAAAATGACATTCTAGCTGCTTTAACTGTGCTATATGATCTGGAATAAAAGAATACTTAGAACACACAAACATCAAGCTGAAATACCTACTTTTACTTAGCCATTACTATAAAGGGTTATACTTTTGAAAAATAAGATGTGTTATAACGCAAAATAAAAATATGTTAAAACAGAAAGTAAACTTTGCCTTAATGGCTATATAAAGGAGGTGGTTTTGGGGTTTCGTTTTATTTTTTGTACACATATGGTTCTGGCAACAAGTGGCAGTGTGTATTAAATCGGATTTAGCTGGATTTCCAAAAGAAAATATTAGTCGCCATATATTTTGGAACCTTAGGAAAGCATACACACAAGTAATTAGTTCTTATCTTAAAAAATATATGTGTGTATATATGATGTATTTTACCTTCACTGAAGTCCATTTTTTTTTTCTGGTTAGATGTGAGAAATAAGATTAAGGGACCAATACTGGCTTTATTTAATTTGGCTCTGTTTACATTCGGTGTGACTGCAGCACTCTCATAATAACCACACAAAAGCAACAGAACACCTATTGCACAGCCTTCCGCCAGGCAGCTCATGCTTGAACTTAGACTTTACCAAAGTGCCATTACAGCATTATAGGCATTGAATTTTTATTTTCTAGTTTCAAGTTTGTCAGTTCTGCACTATTATTTTTCTCCAGCAGGATACTATGTCATCACAGGGTAAGTAAGGTGGAGAGACCACTTGCAGTTGCCAGCAGTAACATGGTGGACTGAATTCTCAAGAGCTGATATAAACCAAAGTGAACAGTAGTCAACTAGAGCCTCATTTGGTCACATTTAAATACTTCTGAAAGCATTTTGCTACTATATGTTTCCTTTTTTAAAACTGATTTTATGTTAATCTTACTAAATTATAGCAAATAAGACTGTAAAGATTGTTTGTAAAGTTGTGTTTTAAGGGACTGCTATGTTCAAATGGATATATTTCAATTTGCAGAATGCTATTAATAATGTCCTTTCTGTAAATATGGTTGACAAAATAAAAAAAAAAAAGGCACAGAAGGGGGCTAATAAGACGTTTCAGTTTTCAGTGAAGCTAACCAATGCACATGTCATGTATCATTCCTGAAAAGCTGACAAATGTATTCAGCAATTTATGCACAACTTGAGCTATGCAAAACTTCTCTTCAGAAAGATCCTGAGGCTTGAGGAGAAGACAATTTTCCGAATCACATGCTTCATGTAAAATAGACTGTAAAGCTACATATACATTTGGTTTTAACTGTGGACTCATAGTTTCAAAAAACTCGAGGCCACTAAGCAAAGGAAAACAACAACAAAATACTTCATAAACAAATTCCACTTGTAGCTGCTGTACTGTTTGCCATTTACTGAGAAAAAATGTCCAATAAAATGTAAAATGCAGCATATGCAATCATGAATCTAGAAACTTTTCATAACTTATTGCAAATTGCACTTCACAGTTCACCACAACAATGAAGACGGCCCCTTGTTTGTTTGCACAGTCCTTGAGCCCAAAAGTGAAGTTAAAGTCACCAGTAAAATGATCTGGATAAAAAATTTGCAGCTGTGCTCAGCCAGCTAGCTCTCCTCTCTGGGTGTGAGACAACCCCGGACACTGCTTTGTCCTGTTTCTGTGCGGGACTCTCATCATCAGGCAGGTAGTCCAGCAGCTGTGTTCTCTTCTACTTCTACAGAAGTATCTTAGAACGGGACCAGTGTCTCTTCCCCGCTTTCACTTTTCACAACTTGCTGAGCTTTCATGACCTTGTTTGATGCTATTGCTGATACCAAAGCCTCTGCTTTCAAATTTGAACGGATTTGCACCACACATCTTTGAACAGCCATTTGAAAAGTAATGCCTTTAATTTTTTTGGGGAGGGCATGGGGAGGAAAGGGTTTATTTGGCTCACATCTCCTAAGTCAATAGTGCATTACTTAGAGAGCCCAAGGTAGGAACTCAGGGAGGAACCTGGAGGCAGGAGCTGAAGCACAGGCCATGGAGGAATGCTGCTTACTAGCTTGCTCCCTCCCATACTCAGCCTGATATAT
>VZQC01011640.1:4219295-4263012 GCA_009823505.1 Rhizomys pruinosus
TTATCAAATCTAGACCCGTGTTCCCCACCTTATCCCCCCACCCCACCAGAGCTCATGTATTCTGCCAAACATGCTTTTCATCTCTTTCTCAGTCTTTCTCAAAATTCTCCATGTGGAAGTTGACTGTTTTGAGCAGAAATTCACCATTTCAGTCAGTTCTTTGATGCAGTCCTTTTTGTTGTTGTTGTTGTTGTTGTTGTTGTCGTCGTTGTTGTTGTTGTTTCCAATATGCATCACTCCCAACTGCTTGGACAAAAGCTCAAGGGGCTGTGAACAAGAAATATTTAAAACTAGGTAATTGGCACTAGCATCCAGAGATGAGGGATACCATTCGTCGTTTGTTTTTCTGGGACTGTGTTACTTCACTCAGCATGATGTCCTCTAGCTCCAGCCATTTTCCTGCAAAGCTCATGATGTCATCTTTCTTTACTGCTGCATAGAGCCCCATTGTGTAGATGTACCATGTTTTCTCTATCCACTCGTCAGTTGAGGGGCATTTGGGTTGTTTCCAGCTCCTTGTTATTGTGAAGAGAGCTGAAATAAACATGGCTCTGCATATATCTCTGAGGTGGGGTGAGTCTTGAGGGTACATACCTAGGAGTGGTATGGCTGGGTCAGGTGAAAAGTTCACTCCAAGTCTTCCAAGGGTTCTCCACACTGCTTTCCATAGTGGCTGTACAAGTTTCCATTCCCAACAGCAGTGGATGAGTGTTCTCCTTTCCCCACAGCCTCTCCACCACTTGGTATCCTTTGTTTTCTTGATCTCAGCAAGTCTTATTAGAGTAAGATGATATCTTAAAGTGGATTTGATTTGCATTTCCTTAATGATTAGTGACGTTGAACACTTCTTAAGATGTTTCTAAGCTATCTCTAATTCCTCACTGGCGAAGTCTCTATTCAGCACTTTGCTCCATCTATTGAGTGGGTCATTTGTTTTCTTTTTTCTTTGTTTTTTGAGTAGTTTATATAGTCTGGAAATCAATGCTTTGTCAGATGTGTCTGTGTTGAAGGTTTCCTCCCACTCTGTGGGATTTCTCTTCACTTCCTTGATTGTTTCTTTTGATATACAGAAGCTTTTGAGTTTAATGAGGTCCCATTTGTCAATTGTCAACCTTAATTTTTGTACAGCTGCTGTCTGATTTAGGAAGTATTTTCCTATGTCTATGTCCTGTAGTCTGCTGCGAACATTTTCTTCTATCCCCTTCAGACTTTGGGGTTTCACGTTGAGGTCTTTAATCCACCTGGAGTTGACTTTTGTACAGGGTGAGAGGTAGGGGTTTAATTTCATTTTTCTACAAGTGGTGATCCAGTTTTGCCAACACCACTTGCTGAAGATGCTGTCTTTTCTCCATCGTGTCTTCTTGGACCCCTTGTCAAATATGAGATGGCTTAAATTGTATGTGCTGAAGTTTGGCTCTTCAGTTTTGTTCCATTGGTCCACAGGTCTGTTTTTGTGTCAGTACCAGGCTTTTGTTTATGACTTAGCACTGTAGTATAGTTTGAAGTCTGGTATAGAGATGCCCCCTGTGTCGCTCTTTTCACTCAGGGTTGTTTTGGCTATTTGGGGTTTTTTGTTTTTCCAAATGAAATTAAGGACTTTTTTTCCCAGCCTGTGAAGAAACTCTTGAGGATCTTAATTGGGATTGCATTAAATCTGTACAGGAGTTTGGGTAGAATGGACCTTTTTACAATGTTAATTTTCCCAAACCATGAACATGGGAGGTTTTTCCATCTTCTCATATCTTCTTCAATTTCTTAAGGGTTTACAATTTTTGTTGTAGAGATCTTTGGTGTCTTTGTTTAGGTTTGCTCCTAGGTATTTTATTGTTTTTGAGGCTATTGTGAGTGGGAAGGTCTCCTTGAATACTTTCTCCAGTTGCTTATTGTTGGTGTAAAGAAAGGCCGCTGATTTTTTTAGGTTAATTTTGTATCCTGCCACTGTGCTGAAGCTGTTAATCGTTTCTAGGAGTTTTCTGGTGGACTTTTTGGCATCTGTTAAGTAAACAATCAAATCATCAGCAAATAGGGATAGCTTGACTTCCTCTTTTCCAATTAGTACTCCTTAAATTTCCTTTTCTTGCCTTATTGCTCTAGCAAGTGTTTCAAGCACTATATTGAAGAGGAGTGGTGACAGGGGGCAGCCTTGCCGAGTTCCTACCTTTAAAGGGAATGTTTCCCCATTTAGGATGTTGCTGGCTGTGGGTTTCCTGTGTTTGCTCCTATGGTTTTGTTTTTATTAGTTTCTTTTCCTAGGTGTTTGAGAATTGTTGCTCTTCTCTTCTGCCCTTTGAATTGCTTCAAGTATTTTATGAAGAGCTGGTTTTCCAGACATGTATTCCATCATCTTGTTTATGTCATGGAAGATTTTTCTCTCTCCTTCAACTATAGTCAACCTTTTTGCTGGGTAAAGTATTCTGGGTTGGCATCCGTAGTCCCTTAACACTGGGAATGCTTTGCTCCATGCTCTTCTTGCTTTCATAGTTTGAGGTGAGTAGTCAGCTGTGATTCTGATGGGTTTCCCTTTGTATGTGACTTGTTTATCTTTTGTAGCTCTCAGAATTTTGTCTTTGTTTTGGGCATCTAGCATTTTAACTATGATATGGCGTGGGGTGTTTCTTTTCTGATCTTGTCTATTTGGGGTCCTATGTGCTTCTTGTATTTGTATGGGTTTGTCTATTTTTAGTTTGGGGAAATTTTCATCTATTATTCTGTTGAAGATCTGATCAATACTATTTTCTTGAGATTCTTCTCCTTCCTCTATTCCTATGATGCGGAGGTTTGATCTTTTCATAGTGTCCCATATTTCCTGGTTGTTCCACTTTTGTGTACTTTTAAATTTTTCATAAGCTTTATTTGAGCTTTTTAATTGCTCTGTGTTATCTTCCAGATCTGATATTCTTTGTTCTGTTTCCTCCATTCTATTTCTGAGGCTTTTTCCTTTCCTTTCTTCTTGATTGAATGAGTGTTCTAATTCCTTTTTCATTTCATCCTTTGTTTTCTTTAGTACTTCCATTTCCTTTTTGAGCTTCTCAATCTCTTCTTGGTACTTCTCAATCTCTTCTTGGTGCTCCTTACTTCGTTGGTTGGCTTCCTTTTTCAGTATTTATACTTCCTTTCGGAGTTTATTTTTTCTCCCTCTAGTTCTTTGTGGAGTTTGTCAGTCTGTTCCTTTAGTTCTTTCCGAAGTTTGTCATTGTATCCCTCTAGGTCCTTTTTGAGTTTTTCATTCTCGCTCTTTAGTTCTCTGAATTCCTCCTTATGTTCTTTAATTTCTCTGCATAGGTTTGCAATTATTCCTCTAAGATCTGTTCCTTGCATCTCCTCCAAGGGGTTACCATTGTAGCTATCTCCTACTGGTTTGGTAGCCCTTGGTGCAGGATTTTCCTGTGCCTTTCCCATGTTGTCCCTTCGTCGTGTCCCTGGCATGTGGGCTTCCCTTTTGTGGTTCAGATCACAAATACCTTTTCATTATGTTAGGGGATGGTTTTGATTTCCTCCTTCAGATGCTTTTTTTTCCCCCTTTCCTCCTCCTTGTTTATGGAGTATTGACTTGTCTAGTTTTCAATTTTGTAAACCACTCTTCTCTTCTTGTTCTGAAGGTTCTCCGAAAAAAAGTCCACTTGGATTCTCACCAATCTCGGGGGCGGGGGGGGGGATATACCTGACTTAGCCTGCGACCCGGCAGCCCGCCCAAAGCTGCAAACCACTAGCCTGACCCTCTGGCCCCGGCACCAAAGAAAGACGTAGGGCAGTCCCGCCCAGAGACACACCCCTAGCTGCAGCTCCGGAACAAGCCCACTTGCAAAGATGCTTGCCCAAGTGACTTCCGTGCTGCCTGCCCAAAGGTGCAGACCACTAGCCTGACCCTCTGGCCCCGGCACCAAAGAAAGATGTAGGGTGGTCCCGCCCAGAGACATGAACCCCTAGCTGCGGCCCGGGAATGAGCCCACCTGCAAAGATGCTTGCCCAAGTGACTTCCGGGCTGCCTGCCCAAAGGTGCAGACCACTAGCCTCTACTTTTTCTATCCTTTCACTTTAAGGTGGTGCCTGTCCTTGAAGGTAAGATGTGTTTCTTGTAGACAGCATATCTGTGGGTTCTGTTTCCTAATCCAATCTTCCAGTCTGTATCTTTTGATTGGGGTATTTATTCCATTAATATTTTAGGTTATGACTGATAGGTTTGTGTTCCTTCCTTTTGCCTAATTATCCATTTGCGGTTTTGGTTTAGGTTGCTACTTCTGCAGTTATGCTTTTATTGATTTCTCTTTCTAGTTGTCTGGGGATGATTGCTCCTTTCTTCTACCCTTTGAATTGCTTCAAGTATTCTACGAAGGGTTAGTTTCTCGGACTGTATTCTTTCATCTTTTTTATGTCATGGAAAGTTTTTCTCTCACCTTCAACTAAAATTGACATTTTTGCTGGGTATAGTATCCTGGGTTGGCATCTATTGTCCTTTAACACTAGGGTTGCTTTGCTCCATGTTCTTCTTGCTTTCATAGATTGCACTGAGAAGTCAGTTGTAATTCTGGTAGGCTTCCCCTTATAGGTCACTTGTTGTCTTTCTCTTGTGGCTTTAAGGATTTTGTCTTTGTTTTGGGTGTCTAGCATTTTAACTATGATGTGGCATGAAGAGTTTCTTTTCTGATCTTGTATTTTTGGATTTCTATGTGGTTCTTGTATTTGTATTGGTTTGTCTTATTTTAGTTTGGGGAAATTTTCATCTATTATTCTGTTGAAGATGTGATCAATACCATTCTCTTGGGCTTCTTCTCCTTCCTCTATTCCTATGAAGCAGAGGTTTGATCTTTTCATAGTATCCCACAATTCCTGTCTGTTCCACTTTTGTGTATTTTTAAATTTTTCATAATCTTTACTTGAGGATTTAGTTGTTCTGTGTTATCTTCCAGGTCTGATATTCTTTGTTCTGCTTCCTCCATTCTACTTCTGAGGCTTTTTCCATTCCTTTATTCTTGATTGCATGAGAGTTTAATTTCTTTTTTACATTTCCTCTTCTGATTTTTTTAGTATTTCTACTTCCTTTGGGAATTTCTCAATCTCTTCCTGTAGCTCTTTGCTTCTCTGGTTGGTTTCCTTATCTTTTTCAGCACGGGATCTTTTCTGTCTTTCCACTTCCTTCCTGAGTTTGTCATTCTCTCTCTCTAGGTCCTTATTGAGTTCTTCATTCTCTTTTCTTAATTCTTTGATTTTCTTTTTATAATCTTGTACTTCTTTAAGTATGTTCACAATTGTGCTTCTGATATCTGTGTCCTGGGCCATCCCCAGGAATATCCCACTGTAGGAATCTTCCACAGGGTTGGTAGAGCTTGGTGCAGGATTATCCTGCACCTTTCCCTNCTTCATTCTCTTTTCTTAATTCTTTGATTTGCTCTTTATAATCTTGTACTTCTTTAAGTATGTTCACAATTGTGTTTCTGATATCTGTGTCCTGGGCCATCCCCAGGGGGATCCCACTCTAGGAATCTTCCACAGGGTTGGTGGAGCTTGGTGCGGGATCATTCTGCACCTTTCCCATGTTGTCTCTTTTTTGTTTTCCTGTCATATGGGCTTCTCCTTGCCTGTATTCCAATGTGAATCCCAAATGCCTCTTCACTGGGTTGAAGGCTTGCTTTGCTTGCCTCCTTCAGATGCCTTCGTAATCCCAGTTGGGGGAGGGGGCTCTTTACCTGTGGTTAAGGTGTGCTTGGGAGTTCTCCTATCTCAAGACTCACACAAGCCCACCTTTTATACCAGCCTGGAGGATAACTCTGCCCCCACAGCCACAAAAGCCAATCAAGCCAAAGACAACTAGATTAACTAGATTAAATCAAACAGCATTCCTCCTTGCTGAAGTACCCAGCTCCTACCTACCAGTGGGTCAGTGGTCTTGGGAGATCTCCAACACCTTTAATTTTTAAATCCTCTTCACATAGCTTTCTCTGAGATGTATCTTCAAGACAATCTATGTGCAAAACCACTGGTTTGGCACATTTGTTTTTAGTTCCCAGAAAAATCGGAGCTTTCCTTCAATGTGAATTCATTTCATTAAAACTTTCACCATCAGCCATACTGGAAGACCTAAAGAATGTTATAGATTTCAGAGGCCAGAAGTTTTGTTTCTCCTGGAGTTGTAGTCTTCTGTATAACATTTTGCAAGCTTAGCATCATACTTATTTCTCCTTTCATCTTTTCTCTGTTCACATGACATTCTGCCTTATGTCGGAGAGCAAGCAAAGCTGAGTGGACAACAGGAGGGTTGGGATGGTCCATGAATAAAATAAGGCCAGGCAGACATCCTTGATCCTGGACGATGGCTCTTCTATTTAACGGATCTGCTGCTAAATCCTGAAGCTGGTTAACTACTGACAGAGCATTATGCTCTTCATTCATGGTGGAGGTAAAAGAATTCATCTTCTATGCTATACATATGAATAATATCTTCTTAAATTCCTCCAGAACTACAAGCATCCTGAGCCTGCACAGTATCAGAGCTGCACCCATACAGCATACAACTGGCGGGCACAGCTATCCCAAACCATGGCCTCTCCAAGCCCACCTGTTTCAAGGAGCACTGGAGCCCAGTCTGGTGGCAGTGGCTCTGCAGACTCCCCGGTGACCCTGACACCTCCCAATACTTTCATATTTTAAGACATTTTTGTCAGGTTGTGTTATTACAGGACAGTAACTTATTAACGTACTGGGTAATGACTTTACCATGGAGCCAGGTCCCTTTACTTGTCTTTTACATCTCCAAATAACAAAACAAATAAGCAGTTAAATAAGTAATTAAATAAGAACAATATGTCATCACATCTGAGAATTATTCAGAATTCAATTTGATGTAGCTAAATGACATTATTTACTTGGAAAACACCAATTGATTTATGTCTTAACTATTTCTGCAACTGAGAAATGAAGAAAGTTTGGTTCTGTTGTGACTACAAACACAGAAACTCACATAAAATATTCACTATCTGGATCCTTAAACAAATAATTTTCTCTTCCTGAGGTACATAATACAGAACGTTTTGTTATGTCAAAATTTGAGTTAGTTCTCTCCTATTCTACAAGAACGTGAGGTTTTTCCTTACTATTGTGAATGGGATTGTGCAGTCATCTTGACCTATATAGATGTTGACATATCTGAACATTTTTCCTATATCATGAATTATGTTTGCCTTCCAGAAAAGCTCCAGTATGCTCCTTACTTGTGCATTGGTGAAGGAGAGAGAGAGTCTGTGTGTTTGTATATTTGTGGGTCTGATGATGGTTATATAGGTATATTTCTAAAACCAAAGGTCACTTCAGGTTTCATTTTCAGGAACTCTGCATATGTGTTATGAAACAAGATCTCTCATTTTCCTGGGAATCTTCTATTACTAGATTCATTCACTCTAAACCCCGGGGATCTTCTTATCACCACTATGCCTTGAACTCATATTAAAAATAAGAGCTATCAGGGACTGGAGAGATGGCTCAGTGGTTAAGAGTACAAACTGCTCTTGCAGAGGACCCAGATTCGATTCACAACACCCACATGGCAGCTAAGAACCATCTAAACCTGGGCGTGGTGGTGTGTGCCTTTAATCCTAGCACTCTGGAGGCAGACACAGGCAGATCTCTGTGGGTTCAAGGCCAGCCTTATCAGCAGAGTTCCAGGCCAGCTGGCGCTATATACCTGTCTCAAAAAAAAAAAAAAGAGCTATCACCCCATACCTTAATTTCTTTTGTTTATTAATTTTATTTATATGCATGAGTGTATTACCTTCATGTACATAGGTATAGTTGCCTTGTACAATGCCAAGGCAACTCAGAAGATGGAGTTGGATTTCCTGTAACTGGACATATAGACTGTTGTTAGCCTCCAGGTTGGTGCTGGGAACCCAACCAGGTTAGGTTTTCTGGAAGGCAAACTATCTGAAATAGCAATAAGTGCTTTTAACCACTGAGCCATTTCCCCAGCCACAGACCACCACACTTTTTTAATGAGAATTTTTGGGGAATGAACTTAATTCTTTGTGTTTGCAAGGAAAATTATTTACTGGTGGAAACAGCAGAATCACTTGGTCAGGGATAGTTTAACTTCTTTTATGTCTCTTGGGGGGTCCTCTTTCAAAAGACCTGACAAGCATCTGTGAAATGGAACCATTTTTATAATAAAGGAAAAATGTCATTAATCATTTCACAAAAAAGAAATTACTTGGCTTGATAGAGTTCAGTGATAGCTACAGTTGGTTCTCAACTTGACAACCTCAGGTGAAGAACTGCATCTACCAAAGTGGGCATGCCTGAGGGGGAGTTTCTCAAAAGCTGACTGATGCTACTAGGAATATATTTTGTAAACCATATATAACCTTTCCTCCCATAATTTGCTGTTGGGCATGGTGTTTATCAGAAAAATATAAACGGAATCAATACACCACATTCCCACTCTTTCCAATTGTATTGATATCTCAAAAGGAATCCCTGTTAAAGACTGCCACCTAGAGAGAACTCACACTTTCATGAGATGATCCTATACCTTCTAGGGAGGGTTTAGGAACATCTTAGACAATTGTGCACGTCATGATGTTTTGGCTAGTGAAGGAAATGGTAAAGGATTCATCTGAACTTCTTTAGTTCATTGTCCATTGTTCTACTGGGGAGTTGATCCTCTGGGTTTCTTACGAAGGTCTCTTTATACTTTAGGAAAATAAATTACATCTCTAAATCTGCACGACTATGTGTGACTTCTTTGTATTTTCCACCTGTTGTTGAGGTGTGTGAGTTACAAACGGGAAACACTGAAATATTCAGACCAAAGTGTGGTTCTTCAGTGTTGGATGCCGCAGAGATTGGTAAAGGATTTGATGGATTGAGAGCCAACAGGTGGGATGAGAATATACAATGACTGCCAATGTTACTTAATAAGTATTTTTGTAAATATGCTTCAATCTGTTTTTCAGTTAAAGTATGGTTATGGATGAAGCTGAGTGTGTTTATATATACCTCAAATCCTAACACTGAGGAGGGTGAGAAAAAAGAGAGACTATTGGAGATGAGTTGATGGTGCACAGTGAGACACTGTTTCAAACAACATCAGTAAAACATTGGTCATCTCTGGTAATAAGTTATAAAGTCTATGAGGAATAGTTTCAAATGATACTATAATTAATTTAACTTTTGCTATTCCAGGAAATAAATCCTGGTCCTGGGTAGGCTATAAAATTATTTTATCAGTAAATGATATTCTACCTCTGCAAGAGGTATTAGATACTCCTTAAAGATAACTGGTTTCAAGAAGATAGTTTAATAAATAGTTCAAGTACAATACAATTTCAATCTTCTGCATTATGACATGAAATGAATATTATATTGAAAATACTAGTCTATGAGTTAAAGTACAGAACAGCATAGAAAATCTAGAAATAATTTAATGAAAAAAGATAAATACTCAGAGAGCACAGCATGGTGGTTCATGTCAGTAACTTGAATACTCAGCAAGCTGAAGCACGAGATTCAGAGAAGTTTGATTCTAGTCTGGAATTTAGTGAATTCCAAGAAATCACAAGCTTCAAAATATACTATCTCAAAAAAATCAACAAAGGAAGACAGGAAGAGAGAAGAAGAGAAAGACACAGACAGGGAGGAAATGGAGGAATCACAGAGGGAGGAAGAGAGGGCAGAAAATTCTATCTGGAAAAATCTGAAACTTACTTTAAAAGTTTCTTCGTTGGGGCAGGAATAAGAATATAATTTCATGACTCAAAATATAAATTATTTATGATTAAACTTGAAGTACCATGTGAATTTTTTCCATGTGAATTTTTAAAATGAAAAGAATTCATTTCTATTTTCTCAGAAAATTAAAAATATTTTTACAAATGATTTGACACAATAAGCAATCTTTTAAATAAAAACTTAAATAGATTATTAAGAAAACTAAGGAGGGATAGAAAAATAATTTATAAAGTTATGATAAGATGTTCATCCAGACTTAGGAAAGGATATCACAGTCAATATTTTGGCATGTTCCATGAACTGTAACCTGTTTAAGAATAATAGAACATAGCTAGTTTAAGAGGTACATGCTTGAATTCTTAGAGATGAGGAAGCTGAGGCAGGAGGATTAGGGCGAATTCAATGCCAATGTGAGTCAGGTAGTAAGATAATTCAAGGCTTCCATAAAATGCCTTGTCAGAAAGAAAGAAAAACAAAGAAAGGAAGGAAGGAAGAAAGGAAGGAAGGAAGGAAGGAAGGAAGGAAGGGAAGAAGGAAGGAAGGGAGGGAGACCAAATTGAGACAAAGGGAGAAAGGAAGATTGAAGGATGGAAAAGGAAGAATAAGAAAAAGGAATAAAACAAGATCATTTGCTACTGGAAAGGTAGAAGGTGATAGAACTGAGAAGTGTTCTATCAATGAAATGGTGGTTCCAAACATCATATTTGACAGAAGATATAAACCAACTAGACTAGAGAAGGAAGAATATGAAGTGAAGGAGTTATGTTACCTTAAAATACAAGAAACCCAAGTGAGAAGATATCATAATTAAACTTGTTAGAACTTAATACAAAGAAAAAATATTTCATATCAGACCCAGAAACCATCCTTAGGAGTGAAGAAAATATTTGTAACTGACAGCAAGTTTCTCACCGGAGAATGCTAAGGTTAGACAAACGGGACAATACTTTTCAGATGCTGAAAGAAGAGAAAATTCTGTGAATTGAAAATATCCTTTAGGAGGGCCTGGGGAGTTGGCTCAGCAGTTAAGAGCACTAACTGTTCTTATATGCAGGAAATACACTCATACATATAAAATAAGAAAATAATTTATTAAAAAAGAAAATATCCTTTAGGAATGATGGAAAGAGATTTGGAAATGGAGAAAAATCAGGGAAAATTTCTACACTCTTTATATAATCTAAAATAATAGAAGCAAAGACAATGTTCATCTATGGGATTATAGCTTACTTGCAGTGCTCAACTGGCATGCAATCCATAACAGAGTAAGGACCAGATATTGTAGTGCATGCATGGAATTCCAGCACTCAGGAAGTGGAAACAGGAGAATTGAGACTAAAATTTACCTTTTATAATTATTGAGCATAAGGCCAGCATGGAATATACAAGAAGCTGTCTCAAAAAATAATTAGCATGTATATCACAAATAAAAATATAATTAAAGCTGTTCTTAGATGTGATATTTAAGGCATTATGCTTCAAAGTTTTATAAATTAATCTGATGATTATATAGCTTAAAGACTAAAGACATTTTTCCCTAAGTCAGACAACTTGAGTTTTATTTGCAGGATCCACACTGTTGAAAAACAGAACACGGGTTTGAGAGATGGCCTAGCAGTTAAGAGCACCGACTGCTCTTTCAGAGGACCTGGATTCGATCCCCAGCAACCACATAGCACCTGAGAACCATCTTTAACTCCAGTTCCAGGGGAATCTGACACCCTCTTCTGACCTCCACAGCATTGCATGACACGGGTGCAAAAACCTACATACAGACAGTACATTCATACACATAAAAAATAAACAAAATTAAAAAAAGAAAAATAGCACAAGGTTCTACAAGTTTTCTTCTGACTTGATCTCTCTCTCTCTCTCTCTCTCTCTCTCTCTCTCTCTCCCTCTCTCTTTCAACTTGGCAGGTCCTTAATAACTGAACATGCAACTAATATCCAAATAAATAATTGCCTTCCTGAACATTTATTGCAGAGAAATAAAGACTTACATGTATTCATATATGTCGGTAGCAACTCTAATCATTGCAATTAATTCTAGAGAATAAAAACAATTTCCTCCAGAAGATGAATAATTATAATAACCTGTGGTATCTTATACATGGAAGGACTGCTTAGAAGTAAAAGGGAACTATGTGTTGAAGAATGTTCTACAAGTGGACTGAAAGGAATAAGCCAGACACAAGGTTGCATTGTCATGAAATTGTACATGGAAGAACAAATTCCCTAGCACTTTGGAGGCAGATGCAGGTGTATTTCTGTGAGTTCAAGGCCAGCCTGGCCCACATACTGAGCTCCAAGACAATTTGGGATACAGGGAGTCCCTGTCTCAAAAAAAAATCAACATTCCAAGTCATAGAGGGAGAAAAGTATGAATATTAAATATCCATGTTTCTCATGGTTTATTATAATAGTGTAAAATAGTATGACTTCAGTCAGCTTTCCAACACTGTGACAATATAATTGAGAGAGTTAATTTAAAATAGTGAAGGTCTCTGCCTGAGTCATGGTTTGAGAGGTTTCCCTCCATGGGCACATGGCTCCACTGTTCTGGAGTTGTGCTGAGGGAAAGCATCATGGTGGGAGTACACAGTGGATCAAAGCCACTCATTTAATGGTGGCCAAGAAGGAAAGAAAGAAAGATAGAAGGAGGGGAGAGGGTAGGAGGACGCTATATAATGCTGCCTTCTGAACATGACAGGACTGCTGTGCTCATGAACTCAGAGCAGCTGAGTAACCAGATTTTCTATATATACTTAATTTCTTCAGAAGAGAATCTTTCCATCTACTCTTAAAGATTTCAGTGTGTGTGTGTGTGTGTGTGCGTGTGTGCGTGTGTGCAAGTGTGTACCTTTTATTTCACACACACATGCACACACACACACATATATATATACATATATATACACATATATATGTATATATATATACATATATATACATATGTATATACATATATATACATATATATACATATATAATGTATAGTAGACATATATATATACATATATATGTATATATATATAATATATATATATATTTTATCTTATGTACATTTTACCTTAAAATGTATCATATGTAATAATTATTAAAGAATACATTTTTTAACAACTCAAACTATATTTTACTTAATTCGTTGTTGAAGTGCCACCTACATTTTTACAATGAAGGGAAAAATAAATTATACTTTTTTTTTTTTTTTTTTTGGTCTTTTCGAGACAGGGTCTCCCTATAGCCCCAGCTGTCCTGGAATTCGCTGTGTAGACCAGGCTGGCCTTGAACTCACAAAGATCCGTCTGCCTCTCCCTCCCAAGTGCTAGGATTAAAGGTCTGCGCCACCACAACCGGCTCTATTTTCTTATGAAATTGTAAAGAAGTTTTTCAGAATTTATTTGAAACAATTAGCAAGAAATTATAATAGCTTAAACAAATTATTAAGAAAGCTAAGGTGAGCTGGAGGACTGGTACCTTCCTTAAAGGCTCAGGCTTCTAACCAAAAAGGCTCAAGAGAGCAGTTCAAAATATTTTATAAAAATGACTGCTACAGACTCCACCCAGATGAGCCAGAAAATGCTAAAAGTGACAGTGTACATACACTATGAACTTATTCCTTTTTACGTATAATAGGAATTAGCTAGGGCAGGTAGTACTTGCTTGTAATCTTATCACCTGGCAGGCTTAAGCAGGAGGTTTAGGGTGACTTAAAAGCTAACCTGGGCTACATACAAAGTAGGAGATCTGCCAGGTTTCCATAAAGACCCTTTTAAAGAAAGAATAGAAGTTGAAGGAGAAATGGTCTCAATGGCTGTCTTATGACCTTCACACGCGAGCACACACATCTGTATAGACATCCAACATACACACTTTTATAACCCATCTTTATTTGCTGAATACATTCTTCTCTCCCTGTTGCAAGTGCAAAAAAGAAGCCCCGTCAGAGGTTCGTAAAGAGCCAGGCACATCCAGGACTCCTAAGCCACGAGTCCCTGTGTGGAGAATGAGCATGTGACAGCCTTCACACTCGAACCCTGGCTCAGCACTGGTCCTAAGAGTGAAGCAGCACCACGAGGTACATTCACAGTTACTGGGAACCAGGGACAACATAACATGAGCCCTCGCCCCCTCAGGCTGGAATCAGAACCGGGCTTCTCAAGTGCTCCTGGCATCGCCTGGGTTCATGAAAGCCCCAAGCAATAGACAATATTCCAACCTGCAAGACTTATCAGCTCTGTTGTACAGCTCTGCAAGTCACTGTGGTAGTAGCACGGACATATAGAACAAGCTGATCAGAACTTGCAGATATGCAGGGCTCATAGGCAGCCACTCTCCAAGTGGCTTCAGGATGGAAGGCACCAAGTGGGGGATGAGAATTGGTTTGCAGTACTTTATTGCTATTTGTGGGTGAGGTGGTGGGTTTTTGAGAGAGGTGGTATCATGTGCACTTCAACTCTCCACAGCACATACACTTGCGTTTCACTAATATCCAAAGGACTCATTGGAGGCAATTAAACCTCTGAAATTCTTAATCTCACAATGCTGATGGTAGACCATGGAAATAGGAGAGAAAAGGAGACTATCCAAAGAAAGCAGGGATTGGCAATTTCCCCATACACCAAGCCTTCTCAGCAGCTCCAATCCCTAGAACCTAGTCTACATCTTGGTATCTCCTGTTAAATATCTCCCTGGGCAAATGCACCCCAAGAATCAGTCCGTCTCTCTTGGGGACTGTGACATCTTCTGTGCCATCCCTGGGAGGCAACAAACGTTTTCATCTGCTGAGACCCTTTCTTCCTGATTCCTGTCTCCCAAGTAGAGACTGTATCCCTGTCTCCCATGGGGACAACCACAGAGAGACCTTATTTTAAAACTCAAGAATGCAGAACTGAGATCAATCTCAATGAAAAGAGAAAAAAATGGTTGTTACTAAGGGGCAAGGGAATTTCCAAGTTAAATTTTCAGGTACATGTTTCTATCCAGGGTTCTCCCCAAATCCTTGTCTTTCATTTTATTAATAAACAATTCATATTTAAAGGATATTTATACACTTGGTATATGTGCAGGTATAAAGTGAATCTGGAGAGATGACACCATAACTAAAAGCACTGGCTGTTCTTGAAGAAGACTTAGATTCTGATCCCAGCACCCATGTAGCTGCTGACAACCTTCCATGGCTCAATTCTGTCTACTCTCAAAGCAGATGAACTATTTCTCAGATCCATTTGGTGAGACAGGGCATATCTGATGCCCTCTTTGTTAAAAGGGTATAACAGAGAGCTTTATGGTCAGAAGAGCTAGATCAAGCCTCCTTGGTCGGAAAGAGAAGGTTTAATGCTCTATTTATCAGAGAGGAAAGCTTCAGGCAGAGTTGGGTAGAGCAGAGAAATTTCCACTCCCCTTAGACTTACAGTCCAGTAAGGTCCCAGAACTCAGTCATGATCTTCCAATTTTGCCTTGCAATGTACATGTAGATCCTTCATGAGTCCATAGTAGATATGGCAATAGTTTTAGAATTCATTTAAGAATCTCTATGGCTCACAGTCATCCTCCAGCATAAGTTCATCTAAAGGGCTTTGGGCATGTAGGTCAGGTTGTATATATTTAAGGTATAAGATTTAAGGCAAAACCCTCAGTTACATACTCAATTGTGGGACTAGAAACCAGAGCTTTGGGCATAGTAGTTGGAGTGGTTTGAATGAGAAATACCCCACATATGGTCTTGTATATAAATAAATAGATAGCTAGGTAAATAAATAAGAGCAATATCTCCTGTCATCTGTAAATTATTCAGAATTGAAATTTATAACCATAAATGACATTTTTCTTGAAAACATCAATTCATCTGTGGATTAACTATGACTACTTTTATGAAATAGGAACATATAAACTTAGATAAAAATTAAATATATATCTTTATTTTTTAAATAATTTATTTTATTGATGATTTATGCATTTCATACATCATCCTTCAGTCCAATTTAGACACATTCCTCTTGCCCTGCCCCCCACCCCACCTCAGTTCATGCCTTCTGCCGTACATGTCTTGGATCTTTCTCTCAGTCTTTCCAAAGATTTTCACTGCAGAGGCTTGTTGTTTGGGGCAGAATTTAACTGTATCAGTCAGTTGTTTGACACAGTCTTTTTTTTAAAATATGGAACTCATTAGGAATTTGTGTGTCATCCTTGCACAGGGGCCATGCTAATCTCTGTATCGTTCCAATTTAAGTATATGTGCTGCTGAAGCTAGCACGACACAGTCTTTATATTGCTGTTTTGCCATCCCCTTTGTATTGCTTCAAAATATGCCTATATAACCATCACATATGCATCAAAATTATGACCTCTGGGAATAAACTGTATGTTAATTCCAGAATACGTTTAAGCTTTCACATTTTCCCCTTTAATTTTGTATTACTCTGAAGTTACTCCAAATACAGTAATTACAGAGTCTGAAAATAAGTGGTAGGTCAATTCTAGAGTCTGCTAAGAGATTCTTACTATGACAGCACGTTTGCTTTCAGATAAAAATAAATATAACAATAATGTTGCTCAGCTTGCCTTGCAACTGGGGATTTGGTTTCGCATCCACAAATGAAGGGAACCATTTTAGAAATTCACATTTTCCCCTTTAATTTTATATTAATATAAAGTATGCATACATACCCTCCCCACTTATACCACAATTACAATGTTTGAAAATAAGTGCTAGATTACTTCTAGATCCCATTAAGTTATTCACATTAAAATGGTACAGTTGCTTTCAGGTAAAAGAAAATATGGCTTAGTTTGCCTTACTAGTAGGTATTTGGTGCTAGCATGAGGGATACCATTCATCTTTTGTTTTCTGGGACTGTATTACTTCACTTAGTATAATGTCTTCGACTCCCATGCATTTAACTGTAAAGTTCATGATGTCATCTTTCTTTACTGTTGCATAAAACGCCATTGTGTAGATGTACCACATTTTCTCTATCCACTCGTCAGTTGAGGGGCATTTAGGTTGGTTCCAGCTATTCGCTATTGTGAAGAGAGCTGCAATAAAGATAGATGTGCATGTATCTTTGCAGTAGGATGAGTCTTGCGGGTATATACCCAGAAGTGGTATGACTGGGTCAGGTGATAGACTCATTTTGAGTCTTTTAAGGGTTTTCCACACTGCTTGCCATAGGGGTTGCACAAGTTTGCATTCCCACCATCAGTGGATGAGAGTTACTCTTTCCCCACATCCTCACCAGAATTTGATGTCTTTTGTTTTCATGGTCATAGCCAGTCTTATTGGAGTGAGGTGATATCTTATAATTTGCATTTCCTTAATTATTAATGATGTGGATCATACTTTTTTATTGATGCTTTGTGTATTTCATATATCGTTTTCCAATTCAGTTCAGGCATATTTCCCCTTCCCTTCCCCTATCCCACCCCACCCCATCCCAGATCATGCATTCTGCCATAACTGTCCTGCATCTTTCTCTCAGTTTTTCTTCCCTTTTTTAGCAATAAGTGATAATTTATGAGTACAAGCATTCTTCATGTAAAACCAGTTTGCAAGCAGTTGTGGCCAAACACACAGCCCCTTGGTCCCAATATCCAGCAGGGGGGGCTTGAATGTTCAATCAAGTTGATCAAATGAGTGTCCAGGCTATATTGCTGTAGATTCACTGTTCACCCCAGTCACAGCCCTTACATTCTACCACGCCCCCTCTTCTGCAGATTTTTCCCTAGGCTTAGACAAGGGGCACAGGTGGATGAGAAGCAAAACAGTCTACTTTCTCTGGAGCTGTTGTCTTGGACTCTGGTCAGTTATGGCTGTTTTCTTTCATGGGCTGACAGTTTGTCCAGGAATAACCTTTCGATCTTACTAATGAAGCACAAGCAATTAGATATATAGGTATTTAAACAGTATTAATTGTTATCGTAGGTTACTTTGGTATAGACACAGATGTTTGGATGATATGTTAATCCATGAATTACATTTTTTTCTGTTGAATATGACAGGGTCTTACTGTGGCCTATAACATCTCCTGACTATTAGAGGGTGCAAGCTTGTGGCATCAGCCATGGGTTATTCCTCCAAGGAGAGAGCCAATAGCTAATTAGATTTGGTATATACAGGCATATGGCTGCCTCTGCTGCACAGTATTTCCAGGCAGGTGAGGTGTAGCTGGTGGTGATGGAGGAGTCTTGCTTGACTCAAGGAGACCCATATTTGCTTTATTGGTGTAGTGGCCTTTGGTAACACTCTCTGGTATTCCAGAGAACATCTGTACACTTGCACGTGTGGTCTCAATACATCTTTCCTATGTTAACATCAGGTCTTCGACAGCAGGGCCTTATCGCCTCTCTTCTCGCAGGTATCCCAGTTTAGAGGCAAGGAGCCTTTACCTTTTGTGGGGGCTTGGATCCCCTGGCCAACATCTCCTTGGTAGAATAATCCATTGCTGATGTCAGAGCTCCTGCATTAATATATTTTGCTTAAGTGCATAGCTTAAGGAGACTTTAATATTATATTTGGTTCTGAATAGAGAATAGTCCTTTTCACAGTTCCTATGTCTATTAGTCAATTCAAGAAGGCAGTTTTACCGGTTTTATAAGAGATTACCTCTATAATAGTTGTCTCCAATTTACAGTGGGAGAACAACATCATCATCATATTTCTCCTTGTTCTATGGGGGGGGAGGTAAGAAAGTCTCTCATATTAAAACCTCTGCAGCTCCTAGAAGGTAAGTTTCATTAGAACTCATTATACATAGTTGTTACAAGTAGGATCCACAGAGGGATTTGATGTTTGTAGCAATCTGAGGCTTTTCTTCCTTTCAATGTTCGGTGGGCCAACCTTTCTGTTGGCACTTTCTGGTCCATCCTACTGGATGCAAAGCTGTATCTTTTCTTTCTCAGCCGTTAAGTTGGTGACATTTCGACTTGTTGGAACATACAAATCTTTTCCCATATTTAGTTTTAAGATTTGAATAGCAAGGTTTTTGACAAAAAGGTTTCATTTCTATCGGTATCCTTCCTGATTTTTTTTTCTTTTATTGGGTTTTTGTTTTTTGACCCATGAGTCTCCAGAAGGCAGTTGTATTATACATACCTATAGGGTGGAATCAAGGCACAGCTTTCATCAAATTCACCCATGCTATTTTGGGTGACTGTATGTGATTAACTTGGTGAGAAAACTTAATTTTTTTTGTTAAGTCATCTTATAGGTGAAAAAGAATGCTACGAGGTGATACTGTACAAGAGAAAAATTATAAAGAACATTTGTATGTGCCAATCCCAAAGTTATTGTTATACAGATTTTATGTAGAACAAACGTGGACAACAGCAATTTATATCTCCCTTTAACTCAGATGCATTACCGTTTTTATCAGAGCCTGTAAACCAATGTTGTTTAATATACACATATTTACTTTTACTGAGTCCTAAACCACCATGTAACCTGTATACAGTGTATGGGCAAAACTGGATACTTGTTGAACTCACATCAATTAAATATGAATTAATCGAATATACACCCGTGTCCCTCTCCCGCCCCTCCCGCCCTTCCCAATTCACCATTTCAGTCATTTTCTGATGCAGTCTTTCTGTTGTTGTTCTTTTACTGTGCATCTGCTCCGTGAGAAGTATTTATATCTGGGCTATTGGCACTAGCATCCACATATGAGGGACACCATTTGTAGTTTGTTTTTCTAGGACTATGTTACTTCACTTAACATAATGTTTTCTCACTCCATCCATTTACTTGCAAATTTCATGATGTTGTCCCTCTTTACCGCAGCATAGAACTCCATTGTATACATGTACCACATTTTCTCTATCCACTTGTCAGTTGAGGGGCACCTGGGCTGGTTCCAGCCTTTTGCTATTGTGAACAGAGCTGCAATAAACATAGCTGTGCATGTATCTCTGCAGTAAGATGAGTCTTGTGGGTATATACCCAGGAGTGGTATGACTGGGTCAAATGGCCAGCTCATTTTGAGTCTTCTAAGGGTTCTCCACACTGCTTTCCATAGTGGCTGTACAAGTTTACATTCCCACCAACAGTGGATGAGTGTTCCCTTTTCCCCACAACCTCTCCAGCACTCGGTATCATTCGTATTCCTGAAATGATGTGGATCATTTTTAAGATGTTTCTCAGCCATCTTTATTTCCTCACTTGTGAAGTCTCTGTTCAGCTCTTTACACCATCTCTTGAGTGGGTCACTCATTTTCTTACCTCTTTGTTTTTTGAGTAGTTTATATATTCTGGATGTTAATTCTCTGTCAGATGTATCACTGGTGAAAGTTTCCTCCCATTTTGTGGATTTCTCTTCACTTCGTTGATTGTTTCTTTCACTGTACAAAACTTTTGAGTTTAATGAGATCCCACTTGTCAATTGTTGACCTTATTTCTTGTGTGTCTGCTGTTTGATTTAGAAATTCTGTTCCTACACCTATGTCTTGTATTTTGTTGCCAACATTTTATTCTATTACCTTCATGCTGAAGTCTTTGGTTCATTTGGAGTTGATTTTTGTATAGGGTGAGAGGTAAGTGTTTAATTTTAATCTTCTACAAATGGTGATCCAGTTTTTCAAGCACCATTGATGAAGATGTTGTCTTTTCTCCATTGAGATTTTTAGTCCCTTTGTCAAATATGAGATGGCCGAAATTGTACATCCTCAAGTTTGGATATTCAATTTTATTCCATTGGTCTATGGGTCTGTTTTTGTGCCAGTACCAGGCTGTTTTTATGACTATAGTCCTGTAATATAGTTTGAAGTCTGGTATAGTGATCCCCCCTGTATTGCACTTTTCATGCAGTGTTGCTTTTACTAGTTGGGGTCTTTTGTTTTTCCATATGAATTTAAGGATTTTTTCCCAAGTCTGTGAAGAAACTCTTGGGCATTTTAATTGGAATTTAATTGAATCTGTACATCAATTTGGGTAGAATGGACATTTTTATTATATTAACTTTTCCAATCCATGAGCATGGAAGGTCTTTCCATCTTCTGATGTCTTATTCAATCTCCTTCTTCAGTGGCTTAAAATGTTTCTTGTAGAGATCCTTGGTGTCTTTAGTTAAGATCTTTAGATCTTTAGTCTTTAGTCTTTAGTCTTTTGTTCCTAGGTATTTTATTGTTTTATATGTGTGGGAGGCAAGGGTCTATATTTGATTTGTACTGCACAGAGCTTCAATTAAAAGATGCTTTTCAGGGCTGGAGAGATGGCCTAGCAGTTAAGAGCACCAACTGCTCTTGCAGAGGACTCAGGTTAGATCCCCAACACCCACATGGTGGCTGAGAACCATCTTTAACTCCAGTTCCAGGGGAATCCAACTCAGTCTTCTGACCTCTGCAGCATTGCACTACATGGGTGCACAAACTTACATGTAGACAGCACACTCATACACAATTATAAAATAAAAATAAAAAATAAAAAATGGCTTTGAAAAAAAATAAATATTGAACATGAAAAAAATAAAAAATAAAAAATGGCTTTGAAAAAAAATAAATATTGAACATGAAAAAAACTCTATTCTGCCTTTGTTTATTTTAAGTTTAATTCTGTGTATACTGTTGGTATAGCTTGGTTGCTTTTTGGTCACATACGAAAAATTAGTTGGTGCATGCTTTGGATTCCTGAAAGGCAGTAGGCATTTCTGTGGGAAGAATATCAGGAGGGCAGGTTGCATGAAGAAAGCTGGGTTGGGGACATCCTTGGGAGGTATAGCAAACTGGGCAGTACAATTTTGGGCTCTTGAAGCAGAAGAATGAAGCTAGTAGGGGGCAGGAGATCAGGACACAGTAGACAGGCTCTGAACTGAGAGGTTAGTCTTTAGATTTTAGGCAGAAAGAACAGGAGCTTGATTTAGCCCAAAAATGGAAAGAGTAATGAGTGATGGAGAGAATGGAGCTACTCTGGGTACAGGGGAATCAAGGCATATTAGGCAATGTCTGAAATTCTAGAGTAGTAGGCAGGTCTGTGACAGGCAGATCAGGAGACCAAGGACAAGGTGAGGGTACATAGAGTCTGTGTATTGTCTCAAAAAACAACCTGGAGTATACAAATAGTTTGGGTTTTGGATATCAGGACACTGAAGCCTGGGTCTGGGTTAAGAAGCAAGTCCATGGATCTGAGATGGAAGAGTTGGAGTGTGCCTGGGCCCAAGCCTAGAAGACGGACACAGTTACAGGAGAGTGGAGCTGTTCTGGGTGGAGGGGAATCAAGTACAGTGGGTAGAGTCTGACTCAAATTGGTTTTACATGAAGGATGCTTGTACTCACAAATTATCACCTATTGTTAAAAAAATGAAAACAAAACAAAACAAAAAAGCAGAGAAAGATGCAGAAAACTTACGGCAGATTGCACGATCTGCGATGGGTAAGGGTGGGGTGGGGGGAAGGGAAGGGGATATATGCCTGAACTGAATTGGAAAATGTATGAAATACACAAAGCATCAATAAAAATAAATTTAAAAAAAAGGGTAGTAAGAAGGACTGTGGCAAGTAGATGAGGAGGACAAGGGTGAGGTGGGGGTATGGACAGACAACATGGGCAGGGTCTAACACACTAAGCTGGAGAATCAGCTAGTCTACGTGCAGGGGATCAGGATGCAGTGCCAAGAATATTCTTTATAATGCACTTCCATCAGACCTTCGTGGATCATCTGGAGAAAGATGGTAGGATGGCTTAAAATGGGGCTGAGTGTTAGAAAATTTGGGTAGTGTGTACAATATCCTGGATTTGATCCACAGCATTGCAATACAAAGCAAGTTGTTAGGCCAGGCTCTCCATTAAACATTTTACTTTCATTAGTGGATTCAACTCATTCTTGAATTTGAGACAAAGCAAATTTGGTTTCAGTACTTTTGCTTAGTACATAAAGAAACCTCAAAACAGATGAGCTCCTGAGTTGCCTGGGCACAGTAATTGGTAGCTTGATTCCTTGCTATTCAGAAGTGATGGTCTTAAGTGCCCAAGTAAGCTGCTTAAAATTGTTTAGCTTACGGGCTGGAGAGATGTCCTAGCGGTTAAGAGCGCCGACTGCTCTTACAGAGGACCTGGGTTCGATCCCCAGCACCCACATGGCGGCCAAGAACCGTCTGAAACTCCAATTCCAGGAGAACTCCAGTTCCAGGGGAATCTGTGACCTCCGCGGCATTGCACGACACGGGTGCACAGACTTGCATGCAGACAGTACATTCATACACATACAGAAATAAATAAAAATTAATAAAAAAATAGTTTAGTTTATTCTTGCAACTCCTTTATTTAAATGCTAAGAACCTGCTTTATTTCACAACATTTTTGGGACCAGGTAAAGCTTATTAAAGTACACTAAATCTCCACTCATGACAATGGTTCAAAGCATTGCTTGAATTATTTTAAAATCCCAGCAAAATTTCAGTTGCTTAGGATGTGTAGCTTAGTAAAAAATCACACTGGGAGTTCTTTTCATGGTATTCTCCTTGGATGGTCATTATCTCTATGTGTTTTAATATACATGAGCATGTTTTTTGTAGATGCATGTACATATGCATTCATGTGTATGTGGAAGCCAAAAGTGTATTATTCTATACTTCTCCACTTTATTTTTTGAAGAATTGTCTCTACTGTACCCGGAGCTTATAAAATCAGTTAAACTGGCTCTCCAGAAAGTTCAGACAATACTCCTATCTCTGCTTCCCATGTTTTCGGATTAAACATACAAATAAGTCTATTAAGTTTGTTTGTTTGTTTGTCTTTATACATGGGTTTGGGGGGTTAAATAAGGTTCTCTGGCTTTTATGTCAAGCATTAAATCAATTAAGTCATCTGAAAAATGGAAGAAATGTGTTTTATTCTTACTTTGGAAGGATTCCTAAAGATCAAGACTTGTTTCCATCATCAATCCTGTGTGGATTGGCATAGGTGGCTTAGTGTAAATTTCCACAGGCTAGGTAAATTCAAAAAGTAAATTGATACCTTCACAGTCCTGGAGGTTGAGATCCTTCTTCAGGTTGTGTGTGGAGCTAGAAGGTACCCAGTCCTGTCAGATTCACAAGGGCCCAAGGAACTCATTTTACTTGTCATTTATTTGTCTTTTATTTTATTTTTTTCTTTTTAATTTATTTTATTTCACCAATAAGTACACATATGCAATAAACATGACAAATGTTCCTATAAACCCAATTCGTTAACATTTGAGTTCAATTTTTGTACAACCCAGGGTCCCCAAGTCCAGTGAATAAGGTTTGATTAGACAAACCTGTTGATCAAATGAAAAAGAAAAAAAGAAGAAAGTAAAGAAAAGAAAATAATAAATCACTGAAAGTGAAAAAAATGTATGAAATGCACAAAACTTCAATAAAAAATGAAAAAAAGAAAGAAAAACTCTGTCCATTTTTGCTGTAATCTTATAATTCATTCTCCCTCCTTGCCCCTTACCATCTGACATGCCAGCTTTTCCCTCAAGAGTCCCTGGGCTTTGGAGGGAGGGGGAGAGAGAGTGAGAGATAGAAGATCCATTTTTTTTTCTGAGGTGGCACGTCAAACTCTTTGGACTGCCCAAGTTCTGTTTGCAATGGACTGGTGAGTCATTTAGGAATCTCCTTTAATTCTAGCAATAAAGCACAAATATTAACAATATTAAAGATTATAAGACGTTTTTCTTTGGGCACTGACACATATGCGCGGATAATATTTTGGTTGGGGCATTATATCACTTTGACATAGGGATGCAAATACCTTTCGAATGTGAACAATAGTGCCTTCTGACATTAGGAGACACAGAGACTACAGTGTCAGCCATATGTCATACACTGCCAGGGAGCAGGCCATAGATAGAATTGAGAATTTTTTTCTGGGTGTGCATTTATCAGGCTGCAACTATTGTACTCTATCTTCTTTGGCATGTAAAAGTGTAGGACAAAATCTGTAGTAAAGTTTCAGAGACTATTTTTTTTTCCCAGAGGTTTGTATAGTTCTCTCTGACACCATGAAGATCAGCTGTTGATTTGCAGTTCAGGGTCTCAGCAATTTTTTTTTTTCATGCTTTTATAATGCTGTATTTTCATCAATACTGTCTTTCTCTCTCTCTCTTTTTTTTTTTGGTCTTTTCGAGACATGGTCTCCCTGTAGCCCCGGCTGTCCTGGAACTCACTCTGTAGACCAGGCTGGCCTTGAACTCACAAAGATATGCCTACCTCTGCCTCCCAAGTGCTAGGATTAAAGGTGTGCACCACCATGCCTGGCTACTCTCTATTTTTTATGTGCACCCAAAGTTATAGACTAATGGCCTTTGTTTGGGGGGGGCTTTTAAAGCCTCCCTGACTAACAGCTCCTAGTATAGCCTCCCAAAACTGGCACAGAAGCCTTTATCTACCAATGCTTTTTATTTAACTGTAGGGCAAAATTGCATACTATAAGATGGAGGCGTATTCCTTCCCTGTCTGTTTTTGTAATTGTCACTAGAATCAGAGCAGGCTTTCTTGTTTCCCAGACCCCTAAAATGAGATTTACAGTTTTCCAGAAGGCAAGGGTTTTATTGCATACCTATAAATAGGAACCAAGCTGAAGGGGTTTACCATACCCTGTCAGAGTGTCTCCCTCTGGACTGCATACTGCTAGTTCAAAGAGGTAGAAGCGGACTTTTCCTGAGCCAAATTATGTTATTATTATTATTTTTTAAATTAGTTTTTATTGATGCTTTGTGCATTTCATACATTTTTTCCAATTCAGTTTAGGCTTATTTCCCTTTCCCTCCCCCTCCCCACCCCATCCCAGATCATGCATTCTGCCATAACTGTCCTGCATCTTTCTCTCAGTTTTTTTTTTTTCATTTTTAGCTATAAGTGATAATCCGTGAGTACAAGCATCCTTCATGCAAAACCTATCTGCAGGCTGTAACATGTAACATGCTAAAGCTAATTATGGATACAGAATTGTTGCTAATTTTCAATCTACTCTTGTCTCCTATTTTAATCCCAGTTACAGCTATTAGATTAAATGGACACAAATGTTCTCCAAATTTCCTTGCATTATATAAGTGATAATTCTTACATGTTTTTCCACATAATAACATAATATATATAATGCAAGGAAATTTGGAGAACATTTGTGTCCATTTAATCTAATAGCTGTAACTGGGATTAAAATAGGAGTCAAGAGTAGATTGAAAATTAGCAACAATTCTGTATCCATAATTAGCTTTAGCATGTTACTATTTTCTATTCTGGAGATAGCCATCCATTCTAATCTTATACAGGAGGCTTTTAGTTAACACCTATATGTCCTGAGGGATTGACCCCTAGTTATTCTATTTTATTAAATATTCAATATTTATACCCATGTATAAATAGAACAGTTATTTTGGATATACCATTATAAAGTATAAATTTTGAAATGTCCTTGAAAGTCTTAGAGTAGTTTCTAGATGATCAGAACTCTCCAGATGTTCAGAGATGTTTTACATGGGTTTGGCAAAACACCTTTCTTTTCACCCCAAATAATTTTTTTGATTAGTGGTCAAATGTCTTACATATAAAATGTAACTAAATGCTAAAATGAATAGTTCCCTGGAGGAGAAATCCAACAGCTCCTGGTAGGGCAGCCCAGAGCTGGTACTGAAGCCTTTATCTACCAATGCTTTTTATTTAACTGTAGGGCAAAATTGCATCCTGGGAGGAGGAGACATATTCCTTCTCCCTCTGTTTTTGTAATTTTCACTACATTCTAGCAGCCTCTTTTGTTTCCCAGACCATTAAATCCTGATTTATAGTTTTCCAGAATGCAGGAGTTCTATCACATACCTATAAATAGGAACCAAGTTGATGTGGATTGCATACCACTGGTTCAAGCAGGCAGAACCCAGCTTTTCCTTAGCCAAATTATCTCATTATATGGGAAAGAAATGGTCATAATTATCACTTGTATAATACACAGAATCGTGGAGAACATTTGTGTCCATTTAATCTGATAGCTGTAACTAGGAGTCCTGTGCAAGTCAGAGGAGGGTTGAAACTTAACAATTCTGTACCACTGACAAGCTTAAATATGTTAATATTTTCTATTCTGGAGATAACCATTCATTCTAATCTTATACAGAAGGCTTTCCATTAATGCAGTGAAACTAAATAACATGCTTTGAGAGATTTACCCCTACTTATTAATTTACAATATGTTCAACATTTATACCCATTTATATAGGTGTTACAGTGATTTTGAATATATCATTATAAAATACAAACTTTGAAATGTCTTTGCAAGTCTTGGTGTAGGTTCTAGATGACCAAATCTCTCCAGATGTTGAGAGATGTTTTACATGGATTTCATACAATGCCTGCACAAAGATATTTTGCTTAGCGGTCAAATGTCATATATAAAACATAACTAAATACCAAAATGAAAAGCTCACTGGGGCAGAATTAATCATTCCTTTGAATGAACTACTATCCTTGAAGATCAATAACCAATTGTGATTTATCAATCTTAGCATATGAGGCCATTTATTTATCATTGAGCAGGTTACCAAAAACTTCGCCTCAAATTTCAAAGGAGTGTAACCATTAAGTATGAAGAGGCCATATGTGGTTAGTAGAGCATCGAAATGATAATATAACTTTGTGAGTCCATTACTTGGTGTATTGTTTTGTTCAGTTCATATGTTTGTCTGTCTATTCTTTGCCCAGTTGACCTGTCTAATGGACAGAGTGGGGTATTAAATTCCCTTGCTACTAGTGTGCTAGAGCCAATCTGTGCCTTAAAGTCCTATAAAATTGTGTTTATGAAGTTTGGTGCGTCTGAATTTGGTATGTATAAATGATTGTGATAACTTTTTGGTTAATTGTTCCTTTGATGATAATGAAATGACCCTCCTCTTCCATCCTTTCACCTTGAGATAATGCCTGTCTTTAAAGCTGAGATGATGGGTTTCTTGCAGACAACAAAAGACGGGATTTTTCTTAATCCATTCATTCAGTCTTTGTCTCTTAATTGGAGAATTCAGTGATATTTAGAGTCATATTGAGAGAATTATATTACTTCCAATCATTTTGACTTCTGGTGCATTCTTGCTGTAGGTTTTTATTTACATAGTAGTAGTATCATTTATTCTCTGGTGTTGGTTTGTTATAGTCTTCTTTGTATTGCTTCAAATATTCTCTGAAGGAATGGCTTTCTGGACAAGAATTCTTTCAACTTATTTATGCCATGGAACATTTTCCTTTCTCCTCCAATTATAATAGACATTTTTGCTGGATAAAGTATTCTAGGTTGACATCTCTAGTCATTTAGAACTGTGAATACTTTAGGCCAGGCCCTTCTGGTTTTCACTGTTTGCAATGAAAAACGAGATGTAATTCTGATAGATTTTCCCTTATAAGTGATTTGTTTTTCTTTTGCCCCTTTAGTATCTTCTCTGCTTTGAACATCTAGTGTTTTTACTATAATAGGTCATGGGGGATTTCTTTTTTAAATTTAAATCAGTTTTATTTAAAAATTTCCAACAATGACAACTCTTATACAAAGCATCCAAGCACAGGACACACAACTGCAGCAAACAGCATTCTTTTTTTTAATTTTATTTATTTCTGTATGTGTATCAATGTACTGTCTGCATGCAGGTTTGTGCACCCGTGTCGTGCAATGCCACGGAGGTCAGAAGGAGGTGTCGAATTCCCCTGGAACTGGAGTTCTCCTGGAATTGGAGTTTCAGATGGTTCTCGGCCACCATGTGGGTGCTGGGATCCAACCCGGGTCCTCTGTAAGAGCGTTCGGCTCTCTTAACCACTAGGCCATCTCTCCAGTCCCTGCAAACAGCATTCTTATGAGTAGCAAACAGACATGAGAACTTCCACCCTTCTTTGAGACACTTGAGCTCACTGATGAACTCTGTTTCCAAGTTCTCCTGCAAAACACACCACAAGCTCAGTCCGTGTTCTCAGCCCACAGTTTCAGTTGACCTAACCACACTTACAGATCAGTAACAGAGGAGAATACACACCACACAGCATTCACAGCATTTGACAGAAGGGGAGGGAAGTACAAGTATCATTTCACTTAACACATTCAACTAAAGTGGGTTTTCTAGGAACAAAACTCACAGGTCTTCCAATAGATGTGAATGTCCTTTGAATGCAAAACCATTTGTACATTATTTACTAACACTGGTCTCTGCACACTCTCTCACCAAAGCCACAGGATTGAGTGACACCTCTCGTCAAGTTAAAAAAATACTTATTTTGCACCACTAAGTCTCTACAGGCGGCGCTCTCTCCTTTTCTCTCTCATATTAACCTTTCATGCCTTGGCGCCACCATCAATCCCACAGAAGGTTTCAAAAGTAAAAGTTCAAACAGCCTTCTGGTTCCATATCACAGCCTTGTGTTCATAGCATTGATACAACTCTGTGAAATAAAGAGTAGTCGATAAAAATGGAACACCCACTGTCAACGACACAGCCTGTGCAGCATGATGACGAGTTCTTGGATGAGAACGCATGTAGACAGAAGTATTCTTATGGCAGAATATTTATAGCACTACTTTCAATGAAGTGCTTCTTCCATAAACATTTGAAACAAGATGAACTGCAGAGATTAAATGAAGGCTTCATATTGTACTTTTGTATATGAAGGAAGACAAGTGTTAAAACAAAACCAAGAAGAACCAAATATCATGACATCATGATCTCCCAAAAGAAGATTTTCTAAGGAAAAAAATTCCATATGGTGAGTTTCAAATTAAAATAAGGAGAAATTCAATGATTTCTACTTCAAACATGCAAAAAATTCATTTAACAATTCCAAGGATAGAATTTTACAGGAGAAACCTCTTGAGATCATTTGTAGTGTGTTGATTTACCAATCAGGAAACAACAGTACACTTTCAGACACTCAGTATTTTAACATTTTATGTAACAAAACATAAAATTCCTTTAGTTCTTCCTCTTTTTCTGAAGAAAAATTTCAAAAATACTGCTGAATGTACTCCACATGGAACAAATTTTGAAATTTTTTAGTACATATGAATTTTACAATATACTTACCATGAATTTAGAAAAATTTGAATTCCCACCATTCTATACCAACCAACCATAGCCCATTTTCTACATTCCCCAACCAGAGGACTTAGAATCCATACTTGAGCCAAACCCTCCATTAAAACGACTGTTTGACTCTGCATTTGATGCAGACCCCCAACCAAGAGGGGCATCAGAATTAGAACCACTGTAAGAGTTATTCTCAGAACCAAAAGCCTAACTCAGCTCCCTCTGCATGTTCCCCTGATTCTGGTTATTACTTGATGTGCCTGACTGGTTCTCCTGACTGTCTAGCATGTTCATCATACCCCAACTGCTCTGCAGTGCTTCCTGGCTGCAGCCACCATTGTTGGATTAATGCCAAAGGCACCAAAATTCATCCCTCCACCCATATTACCACCCTGATTATCTCCCAAGCCAGTTCCACCCCCTCTACTGTTACCAAACCCACCCTGATTCCTAAAGCCACCTGTATTACCACCAAATATTCCACTTCTCTCCATCTATTGCTATTTTGCTTAGGTTCAGCATTGGGCATATGCACGCTGATTCCTTTAATGATCAAATCTTCTCGACAAAGAGACTGGACAACCTGATCATCTGCAAATGTAACAAAAGCAAAAGCCCTGAATGGTTTGGGAATGAAGACATCTACTACTCCCTACTGACAGAATAACTGTTGAAGCTCACCAGCAGTCATGTCCTCTGTACAATGCCCAACAAATACATTTCTGCTTCTCAAAGGCTCATCTGGGCTTTGGTTTGAGTTAGAAAGTTTACAGTCACACCATTCACCAGGCTATATTGTTGCACTACAACAATATAGCCTGGACACTCATTTGATCAACTCGACTGAACATACAAGCCCCCTCTGCTGGATGATGGGACCCATGGGCTGTGGGGGTTTGGGCACAACTGCTTGCAAATTGGTTTTACATGAAGTGTGCTTGTACTCATAAAATACCACTTATTGTTAAAAAATGAAAAAAAAACTGAAAGATGCAAGACAGTTATGGCAGAATGCATGATCTGGGATGGGGTGAGGTGGGGGGAAGGGAAAGGGAAATATGCCTGAACTGAATTGGAAAATGATGTATGAAATACACAAAGCATCAATAAAAAATGAAAATTAAAACAAAAAAGAAAGTTTACAGTCACACCATCACCCATCTATCATATGTCTTTGTGACATTATTTTTAATTGGGTTTCATATTCTGTAAAACAAAGCCAAACCCCTTTGAATGACCAGTTTTAAGATTTTTCTTGACCTGTACCATAAAAAATTCTCCAAAAGTACTGAAATAGTCTTTAAGATACTGTTCCAGTAGAGATGGCTCCAGGAGAGATGGCTCAGCGGTTTAGAGGGTTTAGAGTGCCGACTGCTCCTGCAGAGGACCCGGTTCGATCGATTCCCAACACCCACAAAGTAGCTAAGAACGGTTTTTAACTCCAGTTCCAGGGGAATCTGACGCCCTCTTCTGAACTCTGCAGCATTGCACGACATGGGTGCACCAACCTACATGTAGACACTACAAGCACACATAAAAAATAATAATAAATAAATAAAAGGAGAGCAATTCACTTACAAGGGAAAAACCGTATTTAAAAAAAAAAAAAAAAAAAAAAAGATCCAGTTCAGCTGTCTTCCACGGGAGACCCAATACTATTAAATCAGAAGTTTTCTAGACTGCATTTTTTACTTTCACTGCTAAGGAGGCATCTGTTTCATCCATTTTCCTTTTGTTATCTTTGGGATAATTGACAACATACACCAGATTTCCCTAGCCAGCATCAGGATCATGCAGAATTCCTTCCACCAGCTGGACACCTCTCATACACTGAGACACTGGATTCCTGTAGCGCAAGCCACCACAGCTCCAGGAAATTGGGTTGTACCGGTGAACAGCAACACTGTCCCATCATCCTCTGATGGTATTTCAATGGGGTCGTCGTTTTCATCCTCTGTTACCTGAATATATTCAGACATCTTGGCTTAATTATCTGCTAGACCGCTGAGATGAAGCACAACGACGTTACCGAGGCAGCGCAGGATTCCGGAGCCGGGATTTCTTTTCTGGTTCTGTCTACTTGGTGTTCTATATGCTTCTTGTATTTGTATAGGTATCTCTTTCTTTAACTTGGAAAAATTTTCCTCTATGATTCTGTTGAAAATCTGAGCAATACCATATTCCTCTTCCATTCCTATGATTCATAAATTTGGTCTTTTCATAGTGTCCCACAGTTCCCGGTTATTCCATTCTTGTGTTTTTCAAAATTTTTCATAATCTTTACTTGATCAATCCCATTCTTCCATATTGTCTTCTAGTTTTGTTAGTCTATTTTCTACTTCATCCATTCTGTTATTGAGACATTCTCCCCTTCTTTCCAAGTAGTTTGTGGATTGTTGCATTTTTTTGTTCAATTCAACTTGAATTTTCTCCAATGTTTCTATACATTTTGTAATTTGCTGCCACAGTTTAGCATTCTCCTCTTTTAAATTATCCTTATCTTCTTTTACGTCCCTCGCTTCTTTGTTTAATATGCTCTTTAAATTCCTATAACTTCATAATTTCTCTAATTATGTTTGTGATTTTTCTTTTAAGATATGTATCCAAAGTTATATCTAAGCAGTCTTCACTATAGGGTTCTTCAATAGGTCTATTAGTATTTGGTGGAGGTCCGTCTGAGTTATTTATATTATTGGTGTTTCTTTTTTATTTTATTTATTTTTGTATGTATATGATTGTATTGTCTGCATGTAGGTTTGTGCACTCATGTCGTGCAATGCCTCGGAGGTCAGAAGAGGGTCTTGGATTACCCTGGAACTGGAGTTCTCCTGGAATTGGAGTTACAGACACTTCTTAGCTGCCATGTTGGTGCTGGGGATCGAACCTGGGTCATCTGCAAGAGCAGTTGGTGCTCTTAACTGCTAGGTTACCTCTCCAGCCCCGATATTGGTTTTTCATTGAGCTTTAGGCACTTGGGTTGCTTTGGTTGGTTGTGGTTCTAATGTGAAGCTTAGGTGTTTCTTTGTTGAGTTTAAGACTTATTTTGGTTATATTCTTCAGGTGTTTTGTTGAGTTATTATTGGTGTACAGGTGTGGATAGTTTAGGTTCCAAAGTCTCACCTCTATCCTAGCAGTGGACAGAGAAGAACCCCTCACCCAACCAGTAAATAGCTAGTCTAATGGCTGGAGCCAAGCAACACCTAAGCATGCCAGAAGCCCCCAGGCCTGCGGAACCCACACCTGAGAGCCCTAGGCCCTGCTGGTTCTGTGGGCTGGAAGATCACAACACTTCTGCTGCTGTTCAGCTTGAGTACCCCATGCCAAAGTGGGGTGAGTCCCAGTCACCCACCTGGGGAGAAGTACTCACAGAACCACTGCAGGCCACTGGTCCCCCAAGGCCAGTCATCAAGGTCTGTAACTGGGTCCAGTAGGAGGGAAGCTCAGTGGACACTGGGGTTATCCATGCTGTCTCCTGATGCCTGCAGGCCAAGTCTGTAGCACAGAATTACAGTCACAAAGGATCCAAGTGCCCTCATATGGTGCTTCCCAATGCTCTTGGGGACCCCTTTGTCCACATCCCCCAAACGTTGCCTTAGTTGCTCAGAATGCCCTCCCAGCCACTGTGGAACCACAATCTTGATCTCTTGTTTGCCTTTAAAGAAAGGTCTATTATTTTTATTTTTTGCGCATGAGTATTTTGCCTGTATTTGTATAAGGGCACCTTGTGCATGCAGTGTCCCACAGAGGCCAGAAGAGGGAGTTGGATCCCTTAGAATGGGAATTACAGGTGACACTAAGCTGTTGTGTGGGGAGTGGGAACTGGACCCAGGTCCTCTATAAACGAAGCAAGTGCTTTGAAGTGCTAAGACATCTCTCCAGCCCCTCTGTCATCTTTTTAAAGATGGTTCTAAACACAGCCATGTCTTGTGGCCTGGCAGGTGAGAGTAGCAATGTAAAAGTTATATATATATATATATATATATAAGTATTTTATGTAGAATAATATAGCGCTTATTATATTAGGGCTATATTATTTATGTATTATACTTAAATAAATTATATATATATATATATATATTCTGTGTACGAGTCTTTTGCCTACAGGCATGTAAGTGCACCCATGCAGGCAATGAACACAGAAAGCAGAAGAGGGTGTCAGATTCCCTGTAATTCGTGTTATGATTGGTTTTTAGTCACCATGTGTCTGCTGGGAACTGAATTCTGATCCTCCGCAAGAGTGTCCAGGGCTCTCAACCTTTAAACCATGTCTCAAGCCCAACAATGGATGAATTATGAGAGAATAAGATTCACCCAGTACTAAGAACTCCCAACACGCTACAGGAATACTATGCAACTCATAGGGAAATCTGGCCTTGGAGTATGTCCAAAGACTCCTTAGGTACTATTGTAATGGTCTGCCAATATTTGCATATTCCAGCTGGGTGCTTCCATTTGCCAGTCCATCAGATCCTTTTGACAATGATTGAACAGGAACATCAGTGAATTATTAACAATTTTGCTAATGCTATTTTTAAACATTTAATTCCTGAAGAAAGGATCACTCAAAGTGATATGAAATTCCTTGAAAATCATAATGATCTATCCAAATATTCACAGAAATATAATATTTTGCTGATCCATAATAAATCTGCATATATTTGGGGTAGATACTTTGTTCATCCAATTAGTTCTTTGAATTATAATTAATATAACATTCAAATTCTGAGATCTTTGGAACTTGTGTGTGTGTGTGTGTGTGTGTGTATGTGTGCATGTGTGTGTGTGTGCATATGTGTGTGAGAGAGAGAGAATGAGTGAGAGAGTGTGCTGGATAGCTTTAGTGTCAACTTGACACACCTGGGTTGAGGGAGCCTCAACTGGGGAATTGGCTCAATTCGATTGGCCTGTAGCCACATCTGTGGAGTATTGTCTTGATTGTCAAGCAGTGTGGGAGGGCTCAGCCCACAATGAGTGGTGCCACCCTGGGCAGATTGTTGTGTATCATATAAGAAGGCAGGTTGGGCATGAGCCAGGGGAGCAAGCCAGTGAACAGCATTCCTCCATGGCCTGTGCTTCAGCTCTTTCCTCCAGGTTCCTTCCCTGAGTTCCTGCCTTGGGCTCCCTAAGTGATGAACCATGACCCAGGAGATGTAAGCTGAATAAACCCTTTCCTCCCCAAGTTGGTGTCGGTCAGAGTGTTTTGTCACAGCAATGGAGGACAAACTGGAACAGAGAGAAAGAGAGAGATTCTGAATTATGCGTCACCATTAAAGCAATTATTGGCTGAACTATAAATTCCGTGGGACTAAATGTGACAGCGAAATGCTTTTTTAACTTTCTTTTCTCTATAAGGAGTTCACGTATCTTCCTCTTTTTTTTAATTTAATATTTATTGATGGTTTGTGCATTTCGTACATCATTTTCCAATTCAGATCAGGCATATTTCCCTTTCCCTTCCCCCCCACCCCCACCCTTATCCCAAGATCATGTATTCTGCCATAAACTGTCCTGCATCTTTCAGGTTTTTTTTTTTTTTTCATTTTTTAGCTATAAGTGATAATGCCATGAGTACAAGCATCCTTCGTGGAAAAACCAATCACAGACTGTTGTGCCCAAAACCCCACACTCAGGTCCCACCATTCCAGGTGGGGGGGGGCTTGTACTTTCAATCGAGTTGATCAAATGAGTGTCCAGACTACATCGCTGTAGTTTCACACCATTCACCCCAATCGCAGCCTTTACATTCTAACCTGCCCCCTCTTCCGCAGATTGTTCCCTAGGCTTAGAAAAGGGGTGCACGGTGGATGAGAAGTAAAACTGTCCTCTCTCTCTGGAGCTGTTGACTTGGATTGTGGTCAATTTCTGGCTGTTTCTTTTCATGGGCTGACAGTTTTTCAGGAGTAACCTTTCGATCCTACTAATGAAGCACAAGCGATTAGATATATAGGTATTTAAGCAGCACTAATAGTCATGGTAGGTTACTTTGGCATAGACACATATGTTTGGATGATATGTTAATCCATGAATTACATTTTTACCCCTGTAAATGTGACAGGGTCTTACTGTGGCTTATAAAATCTCCTAACCTGTAGAGGATGTAGGCTTGTGGCATCAGCCATGGGTTCATTCCTCAAGGAGAGAGCCAATAGTCAATTAGATTTTGGGATATACAGGCACATGCTGCCTCTGCTGCACAGTATCCAGGCAGGTGAGGTGTAGCTGGTGCTGACGGTGGAGTCTTGCTTGACTCAGGGAGACCCGTATTTGCTTTATTGTTTAGTGGCCTTTGGTAACACTCTCTTGGCATTCCAGAGGCCATCTGTTACACTTGCATGTGCGGTCTCAATACATCCCTCCCATGTTAACTCAGGTCTTCGGCAGCAGGTCTTATTGCCTCTCCCTCTGCAGGTATCCCAACTTAGGGCAAGGAGCCCTTACCTTTTGTGGGCCTTGGATCCCCTGGGCCAACATCCCCCTGGTAGAACAATCCATTGCTGAATACAGAGCTCCTGATTAATATACTTGCCTAAGGTGCATAGCCAAGGACTTTAGTATTATATTGGTTCTGAACAGAGTTAATCCTTTTCACAGTTCTATATGTATATTAGTCAATTAAAGAGGCATTTTTACCGGTTGTTAGAGATTACCTCTATAATAGTTGTCTCCAATTTACAGTTGGAGAACTACTCATCATCATATTTCCCTTGTTCTATGGGGGGGAAGGCAAGAAAGTCATATCAAAACCTTTGTGTGCCGTAGAAGGTATAAGTTTCATTAGGACTCATTAATAAATAGTTGTTACATGTAGGATCCACAGAAGGGTTCGATGTTTTTATCGGCAATCTGAGGTTTTTCTTCCTTTCAATGTCAGAGGGTCCCTTTCAGTTGCCCTTTTGGTACATCCTACTCAGTGAAAAGCTGTATCTTTCTTTCTCAGCCTTTAAGTTGGTGACATTTTGTCCTGTTGGAACAACAAATCTTTTCCCGTAGTTAGTTTTAGATTTGAATTGCAAGGTTTTGACTAAAGGTTTCATGTCTAGTCTGTATCCCCCCTTTTTTTAACCCATGAGTCTCCAGAAGACAGTTCTTTACATACATACTATAGGGTGGAATCAAGGAACAGATTTCATCAAATTCACCATGTGTTTTGGGTGACTATAGATCGGTTAACTTGGGAAACAAACTTAATTTTGCATTAATCATCTTAGAGAATGCTACAAGGTGATACTGTACAACAGAGAAATTATAGAGAACATTTGTATGTGCCAATCCCAAGTATTGCTCTACAGATTTTGTTTAAAACAAATGTGGACAACAGCGAATTATATCTACATTTAACTCAGATGCATTACCCGTTTTTTGGTGTCTATAAAAAAAAAAATATACACATATTACTTTTACTAAAGTTCTAAAACACCATGTATCCTGTAGACAGTGTCTAGGCGAAACTGAGTACTTGCTGAACTCACGTCATATTAAATATGCCTTGATCGAATATACATCCGTGTCCCTCTCCCACCCATCCCCCCTCCCAATTCCACCATTTCAGTCCATTTTCTGATGCAGTCTTTCTGTTGTTGTTCTTTTACTATGCATCCCTCTCCATGAGAAATTTTATATCTGGGTTGTTGGTACTAGCATCCACATATGAGGGCACCATTTGTCGTTTGTTTTCTGGGACTGTTACTTCACTAACATAATGTCTTCCAGCTCCATCCATTTAACCTGCAAAGTTCATGATGTTGTCCCTCTTTACCGCTGCATAGAACTCCATTGTATACATGTACCACATTTTCTCTATCCACTCGTCAGTTGAGGGGCACCTGGGCTGGTTCCAGCTTTTGACTATTGGAACAGAGCTGCAATAAACATAGCTGTGCATGTTCTGCAGTAAGTTGTGTCTTGTGGGTATATACCCAGCAGTGGTATGACTGGGTCAAATGGAAGGCTCATTTTGAGTCTTTTAAGGGTTCTCCACACTCTTTACCATAGTGGCTGTACACAGTTTACATTCCCAACAGCAATGGATGAGTGTTCCCCTTTCCTCGCAACCTCTCCAGCATTCTGTATCATTCGGTTCTGATCCTTAGCCAGTCTTATTGGAGTAAGGTGAATATCTCAAAGTGTTTTATTGCATTTCCTTAATTATCAGAGATGTTGAACACTTCTTAAGTATGGTTTCTCGGCAATCTCCTAATTCCTCCTCTGTGAAGTCTCTATTCAGATCTTTGCTCCATCTTTTGAGTGATTCATTTGTTTTCTTTCTTCTTTGTTTTTTGAGTAGCTTGTATACTCTGGAAATTAATGCTTTGTCAGATGTATCTGCTGTGAAGGTTTCCTCCCACTCTGTGGGTCTTCTCCTCACTTCCTTTATTGCTTCCTTTGATGTACAGAAGCTTTTGAGTTTAATGAGGTCCCATTTGTCAATTGTCGATCTTATTTCTTGTGCAGCTGCTGTCTGATTTAGGAAGTCTTTTCCTACACCTATGTCTTGTAGTCTGCTGCCAAGCTTCTCTTCTATCACCTCCAGAGTTTGGGGTTTCACATTGAGGTCTTTGGTCCATCTGGAGTTGACCTTTGTACAAGGTGAGAGGTAGGGGTTTAATTTCATTCTTCTACAAGTGGTGATCCAGTTTTGCCAACACCACTTGCTGAAGATGCTGTCTTTCCTCCATTGTGTATTCTTGGCCCCCTTGTCAAATATGAGGTGGCTGAAATTGTATGAGCTCAGGTTTGGATCTTCAGTTTTATTCCATTGGTCAACTGGTCTGTTTTTGTGCCAGTACCAAGCTGTTTTTATGACTATAGCCCTGTAGTATAGTTTGATGTCTGGTATAGCGATCCCCCCTGTATTGCTCTTTTCACTCAGGATTGCTTTGGCTATTCGGGGTCTTTTGTTTTTCCAAATGAAATTGAGGATTTTTTTTTCCAAGCCTGTGAAGAAACTCTTGGGGATTTTGATTGGGATTGCATTAAATCTGTACACTAGTTTGGGTAGGATGGACATTTTTACTATATTTATTTTCCCAATCCATGAGCATGGGAGGTTTGTCCATCTTCTGATGTCTTCCTCAATTTCCTTTTTCAGGGGTTTAAAATTTTTGTTGTAGAGATCCTTGGTGTCTTTGGTTAGGTTTGTTCCTAGGTATTTTATTGTTTTTGAGGCTATTGTGAGTGGGAAGGTCTCCTTGTAGTCCTTCTTCAGTTGCTTGTTGTTGGTGTAAAGAAAGGCTACTGATTTTTCTAGATTTATTTTGTATCCTGCCACTTTACCAAAGCTCTTAATCATTTCTAGGAGTTTTCTGGTGGAGTTCTTAGCATCCCTTAGGTAGACAATCATATCATCAGCAAAAAGGGATAGCTTGATTTCCTCTTTTCCAATTAGAACTCCTTTAATTTCCTTTTCTTGCCTTATTGCCCTTGCAAGGGTTTCCAGCACTATATTGAAGAGGAGTGGTGACAGGGGGCAGCCTTGCCGAGTTCCTACCTTCAAGGGGAATGCTTCTGTCATTTCCCCATTTAGGATGATAATGGCTGTGGGTTTCCTGTATATGGCTTTGATTACATTGAGGAATGATCCCTCTAGGCCAATTCACTCCAGGACTTTTGTAACAAATTCAATGTCTTAATCCAGAGGGCATGGTAAAAACTGTACAATTCTGTAGAAAATGTTGAATGTAGAATTATCCAGGCATTCAACAAAGCTCATTCTCTTTAATCATCCATTCGAATCCTCTGAATACGTAAAAGTTTTGTTTAGCATGTTTGAATGCCTCTGTCAGTTTCATTATGAGGACCAATAGAGTTATAGATAGTAGGTAGTGCTTGAAAGAACATGTTGCTCTGTGCAGAACACAGGGCTGAGAACAATTGTATCAGATACTTATCAAGTGTATTAAACAGAACTGCTTTTGTGTTAAGATTTGAGGAAAGTTTGTTTTGGAGAAAATGAGAGTTTTATTTGAATTTGTAATATCAAATTGTATTTTCAATTATGTACATCCTTATCTATAAAATGGGGTATGGTAATTTATCATCTTTCTTCTGTAATTATTAACTGATCCATTCATCTTCAAATCTCTCTCTCTCTCTCTCTCTTTCATTTCTCTCCCTATTTTTCTCTACCTTGGTCACTCTTTTCTGATTGCTTAAAAACTTATTTTATTCTCTGTCAATGATTCATTTAAACAACAAATTATCATCTTTTAATGTCATGTTTATATAATATTAAGGGCCTTCATTGGGCCAGACACATTGTAAATCATTGGCCATTTTGAGATAAATTCATTCATTGTATAATGCTGCCAATGTTTTAAGCATAGGGAATTAAAACATTTTTTGATTTATTTATTTATTTTATGTGTATGAGCAATTTTCCTCCATGTATGCAAGTACAGCACATGTATACAATGCATGTAGGGTCCTACATAAGAGCAGCTGGTGCTTTTTTGTATGAGGACTTCCACATAAGATTATTTAGAAATCATACATAGACATTCCTTGATATTGAGATATATTCTGAGAAATGTGTTACTAGATACTTTGGTTTGCTTTGAAAATGTGGTTATGCAAATATTGACTACAATAATGTGACTAATGGGTAGAATCTTATTTAGCCACATAAAATGAAAGCCATTAATATTTGTAATACTGATTTTAAGTATTACTATCAGAAATGGTCTCAGTGTATTAAAGTTTCCTTCTAACATAAACATTATTTTTTCCCTCTGTCTTTGATGCTCACATGAGTTCTTTTTTTATTGATGTTTTATGTATTTCATACATCATTTTTCATTTCCGTTCAGGCATATTCCCCTATCCCTCCCCCCACCCCACCCCAAACCATCCCAGGTCATGTATTCTGTTATAACTGTCCTGCATCTTTCTCTCAGTCTTTTTTTGTACTTAGAAATTCACATTTTCCTCCATTAATTTCATATTATTCTAAAATATGGATACATACTCTCCACCCATATACAGTAATTACAGAGTTTGAAAATAATTGGTGGGTGGATTCTAGAGCCCATAGATTGATTCACATTATGACAACATAGTTGCTTTCAGATAAACCAAAAATATAACCATACTGTCGCTCAGCTTGCCTTACATCTGGGGGTTTGGTGTTAGCATCCAATTTTGGAGAATGTCCTGTGGGATGCTGAGTAGAAAGTATATTCGCTGGTGCTTGGTTGGAATATTCGGAAGATGTCTGTGAGGTCCATTTCCTATATTGTATTGTTCATTTCAGATGTCTCTCTGTTTATTCTTTGTCAGGTTGATCTGTCCAAAGGACTCAGTGGGGTATTGAAGTCCCCTACTATGAGTGTGCTGGGGTTAATCTGTGCCTTGATGTCCTGTAGAGTTGTATTTATAAAGGTCTGTGCACCAGAGTTTTGTATATATATATATTTTTTTTCATGATTGTGAGGTTTTCATGGTTAATTTTCCCTTTGATAAGGATGTAATGGCCCTCTTTATCTCTTCTTATTGCTTCTACCTTGAACTCTATTTTGTCTGATATTAAAATAATCAGAAGCCAGCTATCCCCATCTCAACCTATAACCTCCCACACCCACACCCACACCCACGCCCAGTTTTTACTACTATGTCTTTCTTACCTTGGTAAGCAGATTATTATTTTGCTAATATCCCTTCTTAGTCTTCAGTTATATGGATTTTTATTATTTATTTATTTATTTTTTTTCTAGGAAGACCAAGGAGGTGTTTAGGATTTTGGCTATATTTTGGAAAAAAAAAGAAAAGAAAAAATGGAGACACATGTTTCAGATGCCTGTGACTCTGTGTTTTCTGTCAATTTCCACTTTGTCCCCTTTCTCTCCTTACAGAAGTCTATGATGGCACCCAAGATGGCATCTTGTGGATGAATGCTTCCAAGATGGTGTCTTGATATTGAGCCCTTTCAAGATGGGTTTTTGAGGTTGAACTCTTCCATCTTATAAATTGCTTCCTGTTAAATCAGCCTGTTTCTTTTTTACCAACTCTTATTTCTCAATTATTGACCTTTCAGAAAGGAGCTGCTTGGCGTTATTNATCTTTTGTTAAAAAGGTCTCTTGTCTAAAGATTTTGTTGAGTTCAGTGGAATGTTTCTATAGACTAATAAATATTCAATCTGTTCCAAATGTTGACCTTCATTGTAAATTACCACCTGCCAGTCATGGTTTTGAGTGTGCTTATATTCCAAGGGACCTTGTTATTGCTGACCAACTAAACTGACTTAAGCTAAAGTGAGAAAAAATACAAAGAACAGCTACAGATTTGACCATAATTAACAATTGCAAGTGAACATGGCTTTGTTCATAATATTAATGAACAAGTATTTTATGTATTTAGCTTGTAAATAAGCATGGTAGAAATTCATTTTTTCCCTAATTTAAGTTGATCTTTTCCATCCAATCAGCTCTTAGTCATTAATACTATATGATCATTAATTTTTTGTAATAATAATCACCTTAGGGTGACTCCTATACATTATGACATGACTTGGGCATCCTATTCATTACTGAATATCAAACACTTTCCTTTGTTGTCAGAAGAAGACCAACTGTGTAGCACTAATTGGGGCAAGGTAGACAGGCATGAAAGATGCATTCATTAATCAATTATAAAGCCAAATTGTACTTGATCTTCTTTTGGGTTTAAAATCCTTGATGGAAAGTGATATAACTATTTGCTTGTGTCTTTCTCAAAATGCATGTCCCCCTAATTTTAGTTAGCCAAAAAATGTAAAATGTAATTGCTTTCATTGAAAACTGCATGTGTTCACCTGAGAATGGAACAGAGTGGAGAAGCATAAGAGATGGACTTGATTAGGGCATGTATCAAGACTAATGGAAATATCTCAGCACATTCAATTAATGTGTGGAAATAAAAAGTGTTCATAATTGCAATAAAATCAAAATGTCAGACAGGTAACCTTTAACTGGAAGCACCAGATGAAATGGGAGTTTGGGTTATATAGTAAAGAATAGTAATGGCTCTGCAGCCAGTGGTGCTGGGTTCGGTGCCTCTGTGTCTTTGTGCGGGTGGGCCCCTGAAGCACAGGAGCCAGGAAGTCACTCCAGAGAGGTAGATTTTAGGGTAGATTGACGCCTGGTTGCTGGAAAAGGGTCTCAACTCTGAACCCTTGTAGGGGGTGGTTGTCTGGGCAGAGCTGCCCTTCAACTCTGCAGCCAGTGGTGCCAGGTGCGGTGCCTCTGTGTCCTTGTGCGGGTGGGCCCCTGAAGCACAGGAGCCCGGAAGTTGCTCCAGACAGGTAGATTTTAGGGTAGATTGACTCCTGGTTGCTGTAAAAGGGAATAAACTCTGAACGCTTGTAGGGGATGGTGTCTGGGTGGAGCCCCCCTTTGACAAGGCAGCCAGTTGTTCTGGGTTCGGTGCCTCTGTGTCTTTGTGTGGGTGGTACCCTGAAGCAAAGGACCCTGGAAGTTGCTCCAGAGAGGTACCTGGGTGTGGGCTATGTCAGGCATATCCCCCTCCCCTTCCAACTGGAATTGATGACAGAGTATCCAATTGGACTTTTTTGGAGAACTTTCAGAACAGGAAGGGAAGAGTGATTTAGACATCCAATATCCAAATATATAAACAAAATTGAAAGCCTGGAACCCAGACAATTCAATACTCCATAAACAAGGAGGAGGAAAGGACAAAAAAAGGAGGAGGAATTCTTTATTGAAGTGTTTATAAGAAAAGAGGATGAACCCTTGCAAAATGAAAGAATGTTTCCTCTATAAATTAGGAAGGAGTGAGTCACTACTGTCTGGGTGGCTAGGGGTAGGCCATTTTAGTCTTTGATATTTTCAGACATTAATGATTTTTCCCCCAAGGCTTTAAAAACAAATGTTATATCTTTTAGAGCAGCAACAGGTCCTGGATCAAGTCAGAGTTTTTTGGGGTTTTTTGGGTTTTTTTTTGGGGGGGGGTTGTCTTTTTTGTTTTGTTTTTTGTTTTTTGAGACAGGTCTCCCTGTA
>VZQC01011640.1:4263299-4277502 GCA_009823505.1 Rhizomys pruinosus
GATCAAACCTCCACATCATAGGAATAGAGGAAGGAGAAGAATCTCAAGAGAATAGTATTGATCAGATCTTCAACAGAATAATAGATGAAAATTTCCCCAAACTAAAAATAGACAAACCCATACAAATACAAGAAGCACATAGGACTCCAAATAGACATGATCAGAAAAGAAACTTCCCACGTCATATCATAGTTAAAATGCTAGACGCCCAAAACAAAGACAAAATTCTGAAGCCTACAAAAGAAAAACATGCCACATACAAAGGGAAACCCATCAGAATTACAACTGACTACTTGGCACAAAACATGAAAGCAAGAAAAAATGGAGCAAAGCATTCTCAGTGGTAAAGGACTATAGATGCCAACCCAGAATACATTACCCAGCAAAAATGTACATTATAGTTGAAGGAGAGAGAGAAAAAAAAAACTTCCAGGACATAAGCAAGATGATAGAATACATGTCCGGAAAACCAAATCTTCATAAAATACTTGAAGCAATTCAAACGGCAGAAGAGAGGAGCAAGAATCTTCAAACACCTAGGAAAAGAAACTAATAAAAACATAACAGTAGGAGTAGAATCAGAGTTAAAAGTCCAAATGGATAAAGGTGAAAGGAAGCAATATCCATCTTTCAAATATAACCTTAAGTATTAATGGGCTAAACTCCCCAATCAAAAGGCATAGACTAGGAAAAGGAATTAGGAAACAAAACCCATCTATATGCTATCTACAAGAAAACCATCTCAATTTCAAGGATAGGCATCAACTTAAGGTGCAGGGATGGAAGAAAATATTCTGAGCAAATGGTATGAAAAAGAAAGCAGGTGTTGCTATTGTAATATCAGACAAAATAGACTTTGAAGCAAAAGAAATCAAAAGAGACAAAGAGGGCCATTAAATCTTTATTAAAGGAACAATTGACAATGAAGATCTCACAATCATGAATATATATGCACCAAATACCGGCGCACCAAACTTCATAAAGACAATTCATCAGGATCTCAAGGCACGGATTAACCCCAGAACACTAATAATAGGGGATTTTAATACCCCACAAAGTCCTTTAGACAGATCAACAGGACAAAGCATAAGCAGAGAGACATCTGTACTAAATGATAGAATACTCCAAACGGGCCTCACAGACTCTATCGAATATTTCACCCAAACACTAGAGAATACACTTTCTACTCAGCACTTCACAGAACATTCTCCAAAATAGACCATATACTGGGACACAGGAGAAAACTCAACAAATACAAAAATGATTGAAATAATCTCATTCATTCTATCAGACCACAGTGCAATAAAACTAAATATCCACACCTGGATAAACCCTACAACCTACAAGAACACATGGAGACTAAACAACACTCTCCTGAATAATGAATGGGTCAAGGAAGAAATAAAGAAAGAAATAAAAACATTCCGGAACTGAATCACAATGATAAAAAAACTCAGAACAACCTATGGGACACTTTAAAAGCAGTCCCAAGAGGAAAGTTTATACCTCTAAGTGCATACATTAGAAAAACAGAAAGAGCACAAGTGAATGATCTAACACTGCAGCTAAAAATACTTGAGAGACAACAACAATTGAACACTAAACGCAGCTGACAAGAAGAAATAACAAAAATCAGAGCAGAGATCAATGAAATAGAAACAAAGAAAACCATACAAAAAAATCAATGACTCCAAAATTTGGTTCTTTGAGAGAATAAACAAGAAAGACAGACCTCTAGCCCTGTTAACCAAAAGAAAGAAGGAACAACTCCATATCAATAGAATCTGTGACGAAAGGGGAAATATTACAACAGACAATGAAAAGATCCAGACGATCATATAAGAATACTTCAAAAACCTATACTCTACTAAGTTTGAAAACCTAGAAGAAATGGATGAATATCTGAACTCCTGGGAATCACCAAAGCTCAACCAAGAAGAGACCAGCCTAAATAGACCAATAATACATGAAGAAATTGAAGGTGTAATAAGTAGCCTCCCAACCAAAAAATGCCCAGGCCCAGATGTTTTCACAGCAGAATTCTATATTTCAAAAAGACTTACAACCATTACTACTCAAGTTGTTTAGAAGCATAAAAACGGAGGGAGTTCTCCCAGATTCCTTCTATGAAGCCAGCATCAGGCTACCAAAACCAGGTTTTGGTACAACCAAAAAGGAGACCAATAGACGCATCTCTCTAATAAACACAGATGTCAAAATTCTAAACAGGATACTGGCATATTGCATACAGACCCACATCAAGAAGTTCATCCATCATGACCAAGTTGGTTTCATACCAGAGATGCAGGATTGGTTCAACATTGTCTTTTCTAAAGAAATATGTGTGTATGTACATATACAGATTTATCTACTTCTAAAATCATGTGTATGTGTGTGTCTGTGCACATGAGTGTAGGTGATGTTGGAGGCCAGAAGCAACAGATCCCCCTAGAGCTGGAGTTACAGGCAATTGTGACATGGAAGCTAGGAACTGAACCCAGGTCCTCTACAACATCAGCATGCACTCTTGACCACTGATCTGTCTCTCCAGCCCCTTCAAAAGATATTTTTGTACTAAAATGTAACAAGGAGCATATAAATGAAATTATTTTTCAATGTATAATTCAGTGATATTAAGTACATTCATAGTGTTGTATAACCATCACCTGTCTATTATACAATAATCTCACATCTTTTGATCCCTAGCCCTCAGTAACCTCCTTTCTATTTCATCTCTATGAAAATAAATGCCTAGTCCAGATAATTAAAAAAAGAAAATCAATAAATATCATAAAGCATATAAATGGACTGAAAGACTAAAACCACACCATCATTTCAATTGACGTGGAGAAAGCCTTTGACAAAATCCAGCATCCCTTCATGCTTAAAGTCCTAGAGGGAATTGGACTGGAGGGATCATTCTTCAATGTATTCAAAGCCATATACAGGAAATCCACAGCCAATATCATAATAAATGGAGAAATGGCAGAAGCATTCCTCTTAAAGGTAGGAACTCAGCAAGCCTGCCCCTTGCCACCACTTCTTTTCATTTTAGTGCTTGAAACCCTTGCCAGGGCAATAAGGCAAGAAAAGGAAATTAAAGGAGTTCTAATTGGAAAAGAGGAAGTCAAGTTATCCCTTTTTGCTGACGATAAGATTGTCTAACTAAGGGATGATAAGAACTCCACCAGAAAACTCCTAGTAATGATCAAGTACTTCAGTAAAGTGGCAGGATACAAAATAAATCTAGAAAAATCAGTAGCCTTTTTTACACCAACAACAAGCAACTGAAGAAGGAATACAAGGAGACCTTCCTACTCACAATAGCCTCAAAAACAATAAAATACCTAGAAACAAACCTAACCAAAGACACCAAGGATCTATACAACAAAAATTTTAAACCCCTGTAGAAGGAAATTGAGGAAGACATCAGAAGATGGACAAACCTCCCATGCTCATGGATTGGGAAAATAAATATAGTAAAAATGTCTATCCTTCCCAAACTCGTGTACAGATTTAATGCAATCCCAATCAAAATCCCCAAGAGCTTCTTCACAGGCTTGGGAAAAAAATCCTCAATTTCATTTGGAAAAACAAAAGACCCTGAATAGCCAAAGCAACCCTGAGCAAAAGGAGCAATACAGGGGGGATCTCTATACCAGACTTAATACTATACTAAAGGGCAATAGTCATAAAAACAGCTTGGTACTGGCACAAAAACAGACCAGTTGACCAATGGGATAAAACTGAAGATCCAAACCTGAACATATACAATACAATTTCAGTCCCCTTATATTTGACAAGGGGGCCATGAAGACACAATGGAGGAAAGACAACATCTTCAGAAAGTGATGTTGGCAAAACTGGATCACCACCTGTAGAAGAATGAAATTAATACTCTACCTCGCACCCTGTACAAAAGTCAGTTCCAGATGGATCAAAGATATCAACGTGAAACCCAAAACTCTCTAGGTAATAGAAGAAAAACTTGGCAGCAGACTGCAAGACATAGATGTAGGAAAAGACTTCCTAAATCAGACAGCATCCGCACAAGAAATAAGATCAACAATTGACAGATGGGAACTCATTAAACTCAAAAGCTTCTGTACATCAAAAGAAACCATCAAGGAAGTGAAGACAAAACCCACAGAGTGGGAGGACACCTTCACTGCAGATACATCTGACAAAGCATTAACTTCCAGATTATACAAGCTACTTAAAAACAAAGAAGAAAGAAAACAAATGAATCACTCAAAAGATGGAGCAAATAACTGAATAGAGACATCACAGAGGAGGAATTAGAGATGGCTGAGAAATATCTTAAAAACTGTTCACCATCACTGATAATCAGGGAAATGCAAATTAAGACCACTCTAAGATATTATCTCACTCCAATAAGACTGTCCAGGATCAAAAACAAACAATATCAAGTTCTGGAGAGTTTCTGGGGAAAGGGGATCACTCATCCATTGCTGATGGGAATGTAAACTTGTACAGTCACTATCGAAAGCAGTGTGGAGAACCCTTGGAAGACTCAAAATGAGCTTGCTATTTGACCCAGTCATACCACTCCTGAGTATATATCCACAAGACTCATCTTACTGCAGAAATACATGCACAGCTTTATTTATTGAAGCTCTGTTCACAATAGCAGAATGCTGGAACCAACCCAAATGCCCCTCAACTGACGAGTGGAAGAGAAAATGTGGTACATGTACACAATGGAGTTCCATGCAGCAGTAAAGAAACATCATGAACTTTGCAGGTAAATGGATGGCGCTAGAAGATATTATGTTAAGTGAAGTAACACAGTCCCAGAAAAGCAAAGAATGGTATCCCTCATCTGTGGATGCTAGGGCAAATAACCAGTTGTAAATATTTCTTGTGGAGAGGGATGCATATTAAAAGAACAACAACAGAAAGACTGCATCAGAATACTGACTGAAATGGTGAATATGGAGGGGTGGGAGGGGCAGGAGAGGGACACGTGTCTATATTCGATTTATGTATATTTAGTTGACGTGAGTTCACAAGTATCCAATTTTTCCCAGACTCTGTCTACAGGTTACATGGTGTTTTAGGACTTAGTAAAGGTAAATATGTGTACATTAAACAACATTGGTTTAAAAGTTTTGATAAAAACGGTAACGCATCTGAGTTAACTGGAAATATAAATTGTTGTTGTCCACACTTGTTTTACTTAAAATCTGTATAACAATAACTTTGGGATTGGCACATACAAATGTTCTCTATAATTTTTCTGTTGTACAATATCATCTTGTAGCATTCTCTTTAACCTGTAGGATGATTTAACTTAATTAATTAAGTTTGCTTCCCAAGTTAACTACATATAGTCACCCAAAACAGCTTGGGTGAATTTGATGAAATCTGTTCCTTGATTCTTGCCTATAGGTATGTGTATTACAACTGCCTTTTTGAGACTCATGGGTCAAAAAACCAAAACCTAAAAATAAAAATGGGGGGGATACAGATAGATATGAAACCTTTTTTTCAAAAACTTTGCAATTCAAATCTTAAAACTAACTATGGGAAAAATTTGTATGTTCCCACAGGTTAAAATGTCACCAACTTAACGGCTGAGAAAGAAAAGATACAGCTTTGCATTGTGTAGGATATACCAGAAAGTGCCAGCAGAAAGGTCGGCCCGTCTGAACATTGAAAGAAAGAAAAACCTCAGAGTGCTACAGGCATCAAACCCCTCTGTGGATCCTACTTTTTTTTTTTTATTATTTATCTTTGTATGTGTATGAATGTACTGTCTGCATGCAGGTCTGTGCACCCGTGTCGTGCAATGCCACGGAGGTCAGAAGAGGGTCTCGGTTTCCCCTGGAACTGGAGTTCTCCTGGAATTGGAGCTTCAGACGGTTCTCAGCCGCCATGTGGGTGCTGGGGATCGAACCCGGGTCCTCTGCAAGAGCGTCGGTGCTCTTAACCGCTAGGCTATCTCTCCAGTCCCGGATCCTACTTTTAACAACTGTTTATAATGAGTCCTAATGAAACTTACCTTTTCGAGGCCACAAAGTTTTAATATGAGAGAACTTATTACCTCCACTTCATAGAACAAGGAGGAATATGATGATGATGAGGTTGTTCTCTAACTGTAAATTGGAGCCAACGGTTATAGTTGTAATCTCTTATAAAACCAGTAAAACTGCCTTCTTTAATTGACTAATAGACATAGGAACTGTGAAAAGGATTATTCTCTACTCAGAACCATATATAATACTGAAGTCTCCTTAAGCTGTGCATTTAAGCAAAATATATTTATACAGGAGAGCTCTGATATCAGCAATGGATTATTCTACCAAGTAGTGGTTGGCCAGGGGATCTAAGCCCCCCCCCCCCAAAAAAAATAAAAGCTTCTTGCCTGTAAACTGGGATAACTGCAAGAGGAGAGGTGATAAGTTCCTGCTTTCAAAGACCTGATGTAAGCATGGAAAAGTTGTATTGAGACATTACTTGTAAGTGTACAGTTGGTCTCTGGAATACCAGAGAGTGCTACCAAAGGCCACTAAACCAATAAAGCAAATATAGGTCTCCTCGAGTCAAGCAAGACTCCTCTGTCAGCACCTGCTACACCTCACCTGCCTGGAAACACTGTGCAGCAGTGGCATACATATGTCTATATATTCCAAATATAATTGGCTATTAGCTCTCTTCTTGAAGGAAAAACCCATGGCTGATGCTTCAAGCTTACATCTTCTAGTGGTTAGGAGATGATATAAGTAATAATTTATGAGTACAAGAATCCTTGTGTAAGGATGTAAGATCCTGTCACATTTTACAGAAAAAATGTTATTCATGGATTAACATACCATCCAAACATCTGTATATATACCAAAGTAACCTACCATAACAATTTGTACTGTTTAAATACCTATATATCTAATTGCTTGTGCTTCATTAGTAGGATTGAAAGGTTATTCCTGAACAAACTGTCAGCCCATGAAAGGAAACAGCCAGAATTGACCAGAGTCCAAAACGACAGCTCCAGAGAAAGTAGACTGTTTTGCTTCTCGTCCACCTGTGCCCCTTTTCTAAGCCTAGGGAACAATCTGTGGAAGAGGGGGCGTGGTAGAATGTAAGGGCTGCGATTGGGGTGAATGGTGAAACTACAGCAATATAGACTGGACACTTATTTGATGAACTTGATTGTACATACTAGCACCCCCCCCCCAAGTGGATGGTGTGATCCTTGGGCTGTGTGGGTTTGGGCACAACTGCTTGCAAACTGGTTTTACATGAAGGATGCTTGTACTCATAAATTATTACTTATTGTTAAAAAATGAAAAAAAAATAAAGAAAAAAAATGAAAAAAATAAAGAAGAAAAAGTACATTATATACATGTGTAAAACTGTCAAAGAATAAATTAAAAAAAATTTTGGGAAAAAATTGAAAAATGAATAATAATGAATAACAAAGGTGTATTTTCAGTCTATTTTGGTTCAATTCTGTGTACCTTTAATGTACAATTCTCATGTTTATTATGGCAAGAATGGGATAGTGTTACAGGAGTTCCTGAAATAGGAATGAAAAATACATAAATATGGAAAGTAGAATCCCTGTATGCTCAATGGTTATGCAAATAACCTGTTTTGTTTACAAATTTGATACATATTTATCTCTCTTTCTCTTTCTCTCTCTGTCTCAATTTCTCTCCTCTCTTTCCTCCCTCCCTAATTCTCTAAGTATAGAGTTTACAAATTTACTTTACAGATGTTCAAAAAGTGATTATATATATATATATGTATATGTATATATATTTGGAGAAAAAGAAGAATTGAGAAAAGAAAATGCCAAAAGGAGAGGCACACATGAGGCAGTTTGCTTGATATCCCAGCATTTGTTAACCTCAGGCAGAAGGGTCATTGCAACTATGAGATGTGGAGGACTCCATACTGAATATTAACCTAAATATTAATTATTACTTTTGTGTTTATTTTGCACAAATTCATGCCAAAAACATTCTAAAGAATATTTTGTTTGGGCACACAGTTTGAAGGCACAGTCCATCCTGATAAAGATGTAATCCTGGCAGCCACATGGGGCTTGGGGTCTGCAGTCTGGAAGTACAAAGGGATGAATTGTAGTGCTAACTTCCATTATTCTTTTTATTCCTTTCAAGAGCCCAGTGCACAGAATGGGTGCCCTTTAGTTTCATATTGGGCCTTCTAACCTCACTTAACATGACTGAAATATTCCTTCAAGAGTGAGTACAATGGTTTATCTCCATGATGTTTCTAGATCCTACAAATTCCCATTAAAGATTAACTACACAAAAAGATTAACTACACTACAAAACTGTGACTCAAAGAACCAGAGAGAAATACAGAGATAAATGAAATACTTTTATATGTATATTTTATTGAGCCTTCGTACATCAAATACAATGATTTCTAATCAAACCCAGATCCAACCCTTGTCCCAATTCTCCATCAGAACATCCAAGTTAAGCCCTATCCTGTCAATAACCCAAACACAGACATCTCTCTGTGCCAATAGATCTGCTGGAGTCTAGTCAGAATATCTATGAAACCTAGGTAAGGCCTATTCTTCCTCACCCAACTGTACACAGTCTTTTTTACTTCTCAGTCCAGGGTTAGACTCCCACCCATTTCTCTTGCTGTACTCTGAGACCTTGTCTCAGTTGGCATGGGTCCCATGGCTGATGCCCACATTGCCATAATTCACATGTGAAAGCTTATAGTCCACTGTAAGCCTTTGCTTATCTATGTTCTTACACTAGCCCTGACTCTTACAATCTTTTCACCTCTTCTTTGGAAATGATCCCTGAACTATGGGTGGGTGGGTGAGGTTTAATATAGGGGTCCCATCTAGGGATACACTCTCTAGAGGTTGCCTTTCTTTGAAGCTTCACTAGTTGTGGCCTTTCACTTGCATCACATGCAATCTTGATTTCATTCAATTTCATAACTCCTGTTCTATTTTTTGCTTTCTTTTGCTATAGTAAATCACTGACCAAATTCAACTTGGGAAAGAAAGGGTTTGTTTCCCTTAAAGGTAAAATCATTAAGGGAAACAAAGGCAGGAGTTTTGACATGCTTTTCTTGGCTCTCTCAACTATCATTCTTATGTAGCCAGGCTTTCCCACATCAACTTCCACTTAAGCAAAATGTCCCATACGGCACTATAATGGAGGAATTTCTTCTACAGAAACTGCTTATTCAATAAAGAAGCAGCACAAAATATTCTGTATTTAACAATAAAAGCTTGTATGACTTTTCTACCCAGAAATTAATGCTGCATATTTTTTCAAAACAAAATTTATTTTAAAATTGTGAATATGCTAATTAAATTATTAATTCAATTGAATGGTGAACTAATATAATCTACATTATTTGCTCAATTTTACACTACATGCACATAATTTTAATATTGATTTGAATATAAATATTCCATTTGATGCATCTATTCCCCTTCAAGGATGTATGATTTATAAATTCCAGATATGGGAAAATGATATGAATTTCTGGAAAACTGTACTCTTTTTCCTTGTATGCGGATAAAATATCTGAAATGTGAGATAATCACATTGATTGAAAATAAACATTGCCAGGGCTGGAGAGATGGCCCAGAGGTTAAGAGTGCCAACTGCTCTTGCAGAGGACCCAGGTTCCATTCCCAGCACCAACACGGTGGCTAAGAACCGTCTTTAACTCCAGTTCCAGGGAAATCTGACACCCTCTTCTGACCTCCACAACATTGCATCACACGGGTGTACAAACCTACATGCAGACAGTACATTCATACACATAAAAAATAGTAAAATAAAATTTAAAAAAGAAAATAAACATTTCCCAAGTGATGAAATTAACCAAATTGAATAAAAAATGAAAATTGGCTCTTTTTCTGAACATGCACATGCATTTCAAATGGTAGGCATTAATTTAAGGAAAGTCATTCTAGTTCAATTGTAATGGGTGTACACTGTGTGAGAGTACCATCAATTCTCTTCATATGTGATCTTACCTCTGTCTTTTCTCACAGGATATTCTGCCTGCAAGCCGACAAATCTTATCTGCATGGGTCAGTATCACACACAAAGGTAATTACTGCTTGAGAAGGAACCTTGTTTGAAAAGTTATTTTATTTTTAGTGTGTGTGTGTGTCTGTGTGTGTTTAGTATGTATGTGTGTTTGTGTGTCTGTCTGTGGCTTAATGCACCATGTGAGTTTATTAACCTACAGAGGTCAGAAGAGGGCAATGGATCCCCTGCAGCTGGAATTACAGGCAGTTATGAATGGGCCATTCAGTGTGGTACTTGAAACCAAATCTGGGTCTTCTACAAGAGCATAATGTGCCATTAATTGCTGATGTACCACTCCAGACTATGGAAGAATCTTATTAAATAAGTCTCTTAACACAACACAATGGACATGGCTATTGATGTGGTACCTAATAATCTGCGATTTTTTGAATACAATGATATGCTCCGAAATCCATCCACATAATGTCAAGTGGATAGAATAGGAAATAACATAGTTTATCCCAGTTGAGAACTGTGTGACATTTATCATTTTTACTTTTGTTGTTATCTCTCTGTATACAAAACAACATAATAATGTTCTTAAAAGATTACTTTATTTCCTACTGCTGGTGAGAATGTAAACTTGTACAACCACTATGGAAAGCAGTGGGGAGAACCTGTAAAAGGCTCATAGTGAGACTACCACTTGACCCAGTCATACTACTCCTGGGTGTATACCCTCAAGACTCATCCTACTGCAGAAATACATGCACATCCATGTTTATTACAGCTCTCTTCACAATAGCAAAGAACTGGAACCAACCTAAATGCCCCTCAACCAAAGAGTGGATGGTGAAAATGTGGTGCATCTACACAATGGAGTCCTCTGCACCAGTAAAGAAGACATCATGAAATTTGTAGGTAAATGGATGGAACTAGAAGATATTATGTTAAGTGAAGTAACACAGTCCCAGAAAAAAAAAAGACGAATGGTATCCCACATCTGTGGATGCTAGCACCAAGTAACTTGCTGTAAGGCAAACTGAGCAACATTAATATTATATTCTTTATTATCTGAAAGCAACTGTGTTCTTATAATGTGAATCCCTTAACAGGTTCTAGAATTAATCTATCATTTAGTTTCAGACATTGGTATATGAGTGGAGGGTATGTATGCATATTTAAGAGTAATAAAAAATCAAAAGGGAAAAATATGAATCCTGAAATACGATTTGGAAATAACATACAGTTTGTTTTCAGACTACATTCTTTCAGTATAGGTGAGGCATATATATATATATATATATATATATATATATATGTGTGTGTGTGTGTGTGTGTGTGTGTATGTATACATATATATAGTGGTAAGAACACAATATGAGATCCATTTTTTTATTAATTTTTATTTATCTCTGTATGTGTATGAATGTACTGTCTGCATGTAGGTTTGTGCACCCGTGTCGTGCAATGCTGCGGAGGTCAGAAGAGGGTGTCGGATTCCCCTGGAACTGGAGTTTCAGACGGTTCTCGGCCGCCATGTGGGCGCTGGGGATCGAACCCGGGTCCTCTGCAAGAGCGGTCGGCGCTCTTAACCACTAGGCCATCTCTTCAGCCCCCAAGATCCATTTTTAAGTGCACAATATGGTTGCTAACTATCGGCACAATTTTGTATAGCAGATGTCTAGAACATTTTCATCTTAGACAAAGGAAACTTTATATCCGTCAAATAATGTTCTCCCATCTCCCCAACCCTTGACAAGTACCATTATTCTTTCTGCATCTGAGCTTGGTTACATTAAATATACCATTTAAAAGGAATTATATAGTATCTGTCCCTCCGTGTCTGTCTTATTTCACTTAGCATGATGTTTTTCAGGTTCATACATGAGTCAAATGCCAAGATATCCTTCTTTTTAAAGGCCCAATAATATTTCATCAAATTGCAAATCTATTACAAGGATAAGATGATTCTCGAACTTGGTGGAGTGTGCCAGAGGGACTACGATTACATTTGCTGGTTCCCAGCCCCCGAGTTTTGGATTTAGTGGGTCTCAGGTAAAACTTGAGAATGTACATTTCAAACAAGTTTCCAAGAGATAACAAATGCTATAGTTCAGAGACCCCATTTTGAGAACCATTTAGACTTCCCTGTACACAATGAAAACTCCATCATCTACTGCCACCCATAACACGGAGAAGGAACAAATCCAAGAAACTCAGAAATGCAATTTTCATATTGAGACTGTCTCCTTAGGATGTGGCTCAAGATTTGTCCCTCATGCTAAAGAAGTACAAATATTATCCTAGGTAGGGGTGTGGCCTAGTAATAGCATGCTTGCCTATTGTGCAGGAGATACTAAGTTCAATCCCCAGTGTGGAAAAAGGCACAAATATTATTCCAAAAGAAACATATGTTAAAAGGCTATTATGAGATTACAAAAAGTGATAAAAAATCATTAAAAAATCATATTAAAATTCTGAAGCCCATTTAAATCATTAATAAGAAAAGCTTGTTGTTTTCATCAGTATTGTTCAATACTTACTGGAATTTTGGCTAAACTAAACAGAAAGCAATAAATATGCACATTGTATAAGGAAAGATAAAATTATATATGTATTTATATGTGATAGAATTGTGAAGTTTCAAACTGTAACAAAATAGAGATCACAGACCAGAAGATTTGATAAAGTATCTGAAATCAAGGTGCACATAAAACTCATGGACCTTTTACAATATGAGNAAAAAAAAAAAAAAAAAAAAAAAAAAAAAAATGCCTCCCAATAAAAAAAGCCCCAGTCCTGGTGGTTTCAGGGCAGAATTCTATAAAACATTTAAAGAGGTACTACAACAATTGCTACTCAAACTGTTTAGGATACAAAGAGAGGGAATTCAACCAAACTCCTTCTATGAAGCCAGTATCAAAGCCAGGCAAAGATGCAAGGAAAAAAGAAAGCTATAGACACATCTCATTAATGAACTTAGATGCAAGATCTCAACCAAATATTTGCAAATCACAAACAGACCCACTTCAAAAAGATCATCCATCATGATCAAGTTGGATTTATACTAGAGATGCAGGGATGGTTCAACATATGTAAATAAATAAATATCATAAAACACGTAAATTGACTGAAAGACAAAAGCCACACGATCATCTCAATTGATGCAGAAAAAGCCTTTGACAAGATCCAGCATCCCTTCATGTTTAAAATTCTAGAGGGAATAGGTCTGAAAGGAACATTCCTCAACATGATCAAAGCCATATGCAGCAAACCCACTGCCAACATCATCCTAAATGAAGAAAAATTGGAACCATTTCCCTTAAACGCAAGAACCCAGCAAGTCTGCCCCCTATCGCCACTCCTGCTCAACATAGTGCTTGAAACACTTGCTAGGACAATAAGAAAAGAGGATGAAATTAAAGGAGTACTAATTGGAACAGAAAAAGCTATCCATTTTTGAAGATGATATGATAGTGTACCTATGGGATGTTAAAACTCCACCAGAAAACTTCTAGAAATGATTAAGCATTTTAGTAATCTGTTGGGGTACAAAATTAACCTAGAAAAATCAGTAGCCTTTCTTTACACCAAGAATAAACAAGTGGAGAAGGAATATAAGAAGACCTTCCCACTCAAAAACAATAAGATACCTGGGAACAAACATAAACAAAGATACCAAAGACCTCTACAACAAAAATTTTAAACTCTTGAAGGAGATTAAAAAGGACATCAAAAGATGGAAAGACCTAGAAGTCTTAGTCCAGTCATATAGCGTTAAATAGCAAAGTGTTTCTTGGGTAAAATTTATTTAGCAGGTACTCAACTCTGCCCAAGCTTTATCCACCAAGTATAGGATATTTTAAGGCTTAGTGAATTATTTAGATTAGTGAAATTTAGGTGTAGGTTTTGGTGGAAATGGTAATACAACTGAACTAATTGGGAATATAAAATGTTAATTGGTTTTATTTATAATTTGTACTGGGTTAAGGTATATAAATGGCCTATATATTTTTTCTGAATAACACAACATCACATTATAACACTTTCTTTTACTTGTAGGACAATTTAAAGGAACTAAGCTTAAATTTCCTTCCCAAATAAGTAGCATACAGTCAATGAGAAACAGTTTGGGTAAATTTAATGAAAGCTTATGCCTTGGCTCCTGTTTATGGGTATGTGTAATACAA